>PVKE010010707.1:0-41881 GCA_004027555.1 Craseonycteris thonglongyai | reverse complement strand
CTTCCAACACACAAAGATCCAGCAACAGCTGTATAAAGGGACTGTGGGCATACGGCCATCAGATATACCGATGTGCAAACATATGTGCCTGCGAGTATACACATACACATGCTGTCATTGCTGTTTTCTGGGAGCCATGAATAAAGTTGGCCAAGCTGTTGGCCAGAGCTGCAGTCAATGATTGCTTAGGCTGTATGCTGCACAGTTCCAGGCACTATTTTCACATACGAGTACTGCAATATAATGATCCCCCAGAAGTTGTGCAGTGCAGTGGTCCTTGGAGAAAGTTAGGCATTATTTTGAAAACTGAGAGCCCACTACTGAGGTAGCAAATACAATATTTGGGGAAGCAAATGCAAAGTTCAATAGGATTCAACAGGATTCAACAGGGTTGTGTTCTTGATACACAGCTGGCTTTCAAGCTCTGCTCTCAGCATATGCACACAAATGTGTACACACTCTACTTCTTGCACTTCCCCTTCCCTTTAATCCAGGATGATTTGCTAGAGCTTCCTTTCCACACCTCTGGACCACAGAAGGACTGGGAAATACCACACAAGTTATAGAGGTGGAGAATTAGTTCATGGTGAGTGATTCTACAACCTCTAGAATCTTCCAGCCTTCTAGAACTGTTTAATGCCAATCTTGACAGTCTTAATTTCCATATTTCTTTTCTTGAAACCAAATCCCATGCAATAAAGTATGATCATTTCATGCAACACAGCTCAGTTGATGCTTCTAGTTCCAAATGGCCCAGTTGACTGGATATAGCTCAGTAGGGAGTGCCTGGTACGAAGGAACATGCATAGCGTAGCAACAGAGGGTATTCACCACCAAACACGAAGAAGTCAAGGAGATGCAAAGCTATGGTAGCTAGAGGAAGACTAGCTTTCCTGATTTTAGTTCATGAAAAGCCTCTTGCCTCTATGGTTCACCAGTTTGGCATGGCATTTGCTGCTGGTGGTGAGGTGATGTTACATTCTAAGTCAGATTCATTCCTAGGATTGTCTGGGATCAGGGGCTGGAGTCTTTCCTCCATGGATGTCTGCCCCCCCCCCCCCCAACCAATCCTTTTGTATTTGTTTTCCTAAATGATTGTATAATCCTGAAAGGTGAATTTCCTCCAATATCTTCCATTTTGCAAACTCCAGAAGCAACTGACCAATAGGTCAAAATCTGTAGCAAGACTGTGAGCTAAGCCTTCAGGCATGCAAAGCGCACAACCTTGGGAAATAGCAGCATCCAGGACAGGAGGCTCCCACAATTTCACACGAGGGCAGCATGGGTTTTGCAAATCAAATACAAACAGAAAACCAGTGGTGGCCCTGCTTGGACACACTGTATGGGAGGCACAGTGGCGTGAGGACCCCGAGCAGGAAGCTGCCTGTTCCCCTAGCTTGCGTACATTTACTTCACACCAGCTCAGGCCACTCACAGTTTGCTTACCTGCTCATTGTTGCTCTCCCACCATTCCCCATACTCCCTTTGGGGGTGAAACACTCTATTTCCGACTTGTGCTGGGCCAGTCTCCTGTCTTTGTACCTGGTGAGCATGAACAAGGACAGGAGCAAACAGAAAGATGTGATTGTATGCTTAACTGGCCAGGCTGAGGTAGAGCTGTGGTAGCAGAGGGTCACCCCAGGCCAAATCAGGGGCTCTTGCTCTTCACGGCAATGGTTGACCTGTGATACTTACTATGTGACTGTGATGGTATGTGGATAACATGGGGGGCAATTTTGTTACTTGGGTGAAACACATGTGATCTATCCTTTTAAATTGCTTATCAGTCAGAATTCATCACATTTAATAGTCAGTGGTAAAAGGGATGCAATTTCTGTAAGCTAAGAAAAAGATGAATATCAGTAAATTATTATTTATTTAATATTTACCATGTGCTAGACATGGTGCTAGAATGATACCTAAACTTAATCCTGGCAACAACCCTGTGGCAGAGGCTCTGTTATTATTATATCCCTTTTATTGAAGAAGCTTCAGGTTGTAAGGATTACGTAGATCGATCAAGGAGTTTGAACACAGGGAGTCTAAATTTTGAACCCAGACTTTCAGCCATTATAATGTGTTGCCTGCCATTATCATTTAAAAAAAAAAATCTTTCTTGTCATTAATGAACTTTCCTTGAATGGTACTATGTCTGAGTATTATATTAGAGACCTAGGATGCCAAAGGAGAAAAGATGTTCCTTGGATTTCAGAGGTTTATTATACCCATTAAGCTGACATTTGAGAGTCAGTATTGAGCTGCCTGTGATGTAGAGGGTAGCTCAAATAGCTTTTGCATCACGATGGGCAATTCAGCACCTGAAAGGTCCTGGATGGTTCACTGTTTCATCTAAAATAAGTTATGAGAGTCACATTAGTCAGCTACATGGTGCATCAAGATTAGCCCTTATATTTGAATGACAGTTTTCAAAGCCAACATGCTTTCACAGAAATAATCTCTTTTTATTCATTAGTTTAAACTCATGGGATAAAGAGGCACTGTTGTCCCCATTCTCCAAATGAAGACACTATGACTTACTTAACTGACTTGACCCAAGTCAGAAGCTACGTTAGTAGAGAATAACAGCCAGTAGTTTGCAGGTGCCCAAGGCACTTAAAGTTTATTACCTTTATTACCATTTCCACTTCTGAAACTGGGGCTTCATGTGATGTCGCTTCATCCATGTTTCTGGTATTTAATAGGCAGTCACAAAGTGACTTACTTTCAGATGATTGGCTTACCCTTGATATAGTCACTTTTTAAAAACTGTTTCTTTTCCTGTTGCCTCAAAATTAATATAAAATAAAATAAAATGCAACAAAATTAAAGTTATGATTAGTCCTGGAATAGAGGCCTTCCTCTTAATTTTTTTCTCTTCAGATATGTCAAAAGCATTTCGTATTTGAAAGAAAATGGCTCACTAAATCAAGCCAAATAGATGGAATGAATTACCTTGTTTAATAGACATTATTTGAACATCTATTAAATTCTAGGCAATGGACTTTGTCCTGGGGATATACAAATAAATAATCTACAGGTTGCCTCATAGAGCTCACAGACTAGTGGAAGAAGGAAGAAAAGAAGACAGTATGTACCGTATATAGTAACTTTAGTTCTAGACCCGAAAGAAGAGAGGAAAAGAACTTAAAGATTTGGTTAGAGGAGGTAAAGCATCAGATCAAACAGGAATGAGCAGCGTTTATTTTACCAAAGAAAATACCTTAGGAGAAAATCCATGGTGAAGAACCAATCATTGAACGGCATCCCACATGTCAACAGAAATATTTTGTGCTTATTTTTGAATAGGATTATACAACCAGAGAATGCTGCTCTGTAGCTTAAATGAAAAGAATATTAATATTAATAGAACTGCTGATGGTCATTCAATGGGGTCCTTAAAATATTTTTGAGTATTTTCTGTTAGGCTATTTGCCAGTTAATTTAAATCTTTCATACATATACAGGACGTCTATCCTCTTAGTGCTTATAAGCTTTTCTCTCTCTTTTTCTCTATCTCATATACTTAATATTGTGCCAAGTGACACTGATTATGAAATAGATCCCAAACATCTTCTTCTATCAACACCCAACCAACTTTGGTAAAAGCTTTTATAAAACAAAGCACAAAAAACTATAAATCCTAACTTATTCCTATAAAACAAGAGGTACTTTAGACTTTTTGGAATGCTTATATTTGAAGTTGAGGTGAAATTCTGTTTTTAGTTCAGGAAGCTCATCTTTGGTTTTGGATGAGACCCCTCTTGCCTGTCTATAATTACAGCTTAATTTCATTCATTAATTATGTAAATAATTCATATATTCTTTCATTCACTTATTATTCCATTCACCAATAATGTGCTATTTAAAGTATGTAACAATGATTTATAGTCTTCACCACAGATGTACAATTCTTTCTATTTAGGTATATTTCAGAAACATAGAATTATCAATTAAAAATCATTTAAGCTTTTCAGAATTTATAGCTTATAAAATACCACAAAATAATTTTTTTAATTAATATATCTTTTAAGCACATACTATACACACACGTACACACACATGCACACACATACTTGTGAGGCACTGTTTTAAATGCTTCACAAATATTAACTCACTTTTCAAATAAAATGCTTAGTTCACTATAAATATATCCGAAGTCATAATAGGAATAATAATAACAGAATATTGACTGTGCCAGGTTTTTCCCTCAATTCTTAAAACTGTCCTACATAGTAGGTGCTATTATCTACGTTCCAAAGGGACAGGCACTTTAGTGTTTACAGTTCTATGAGTGAGATGTGGTATATGTTTCAAAGCAGCGTTGAGTTGCTAACTCCTAACTCTGTGCTCTGATGAATATGTGTTATGGAAGAATAATTAACCTGTCTGAAAGGGAAAGGGGAAGAGATGTCTTTGGGAGAAAACCTGGTTTCAGTTAAACAAAAGACATTAATGGAGTGTTTAGTGAATACTTGATAAAGGAGGGTCATTATTGTCAACCAGGGGTTACAGACAGAGCCTTCAAATGGTTTAGAAGGGAAAAGTCCAGTGGATGAAACATAGAACAGTAGATATAAGTGGAAGTTCCCAGCACGATACTATTTTTGAGATGCTGGGAAGATTTCATTGGTGAATTCTTTCACTTCCCCCTAATGTCAAGAACAAAGATTCTTCCATCCTTCATGAGTGAGGAGGCTAATGATGCAAATGCTGCTGTGATTAGACATCTTATGCGCTTTTTGGAAGGATGTTTCTGATAGGTACTGCAGGCTCTCTGCGAACATGGTTAGAGGTAAGTGGAGGAAGACAGCAGAGGGGTTCCAGAGGTCTCAACAGTGAAGGGAAACAAAGGGACAGAAAAGGAGAAAGCTGAAGGTAACAGAGGCACATTTCCATGACTCCAAAATCTGTCACGGGCTTGTCCAGCTTAAGGTTTTGTTCTTTTCAGTAGATAAAATTATCTTGAGAAATAAATTTCATGATCTTCTTTCCCACGCTCACTCCTACTATGTATCTTACTGTTTTTTTGAAGGAGCATTGAGTTAAATTTCCTGAACTCTTACACCTAACTCCTTGTATAGTCCCAAGCTAGTTATGATTCAGTTTATTGAAAACCACAGGGAAATAGTTTCTCATATGTGTAGAAATCATTATGTGTGTATGTTTGTGTATACAATATATATATATTTTACTTGATCTATCATTATTTAAAGTATTCAGAGGGGGGAAAAACATGATCTCTCTTAGAAGTCAATGTGAATGAAAGGAAGATGGAAAATGTTAAATATTCCATATATGTTTTACGTGTAAAGTTTAGTAATTTAATATGGAGTGAACATTAATAGAAAAGGAGGGTTAGGCTGGGGAATTAGTGGGTAGGAGGATGTTCTTCAGGGAAATCTCATTTAAACCATTATTAATGCATCCCCTTCACAAAGAAAATTTAAATCTTCTTTTTCTTCAACTACTAGTTATTTTTCAGAATGGAAGTGTGGCACGAGTAGAGAGAATTGATATGGAAAGAAAAGCATCTATATTGGCCACTAAGGTACAGAAAAAGCAAGCTGTGGAATGAGGGACACTTGAAGCAGTTATAGAACAAGTCACCAAATGTCACAGAAAACCCAATTTTTTTTCTCTGATGTCTTTCTAGTGCCAATGGCATTGCCAAGTAATTACAGGTGATGATATTTGTTTAATGAATACATAAATGAATAAGTGAATGGATAAACGGAGAACCAAATTATGGGCAAAATTTCAGGTGGGAAGGAGGAAAGATTAGGAAGCTCAGGTTAAAAGGCATTAGATCTTTTAATAAAATTGGAGCAGAATGAGAGCAGAATGAGTGGAATTTGAGGTTTACAAAAGTATGAGTGGAAAAATGAAGTAGCTACTTTGGGCAGCAAGCATACAGAGTAAACAAAAGATATAGGGAAAGTGATTGGTAGGCAATGAAACACCGAATCCAGGGAGTTCCTATAAAAGATACTCATTTTTAAAAAAGCATGTGACCCTTCTTCACAAGGCCACATTCTTTATAACAAGCTGTTCCATTCTTACCTGCAGGAGGTAGGTGCTGATTGGACTAAGATGACAATGTAATCCCATTTTGCTTATCAGTTTCAGCCAATGATCATGAGAAAGTGTCTTCTGGAGATTTCTAAGAACTCCCTCTTTTTTTTTTTAAGTCTTAGCTGAAAACCTGATGCCTTTTTGCTATGGGCAGTTGTCGGGGTGTGATACCTGACAATGCTGCAACCATGTTGCAGTAATGAGAAAAAAGCCATCATTCCCAAAAAAAAAAAAAAATTTGGAAAATCAAAAGAATGTAGGTTTTGGATGATGTTTCCCAACCACTGAGTTAGTTTCTTTAATCTTAGAATTTCTTTTTATGTGAGATTAATTCCTTATCAGGTAGGCCACTTTGGATTAGGTTTTAAATTCTCTGATGCCAAAATCCTCCTTCCTCTTATCTTGCTAAAATTATTTCCTCTATCAAGGCTGAGTCTAAGAACTTCTAAGGTAATTTATAACTTTAGTTAGGTTAGGATATTTATTAGGGGTGTGTGTGTGCCAGATTATCTAATGTCAATTTGTTTTCTAGCACTGGTTCTTCTAAATCAAGCTCGTCCAACCTGCAGCCTATGGGCCATATGTAGCCCTGGATGGCTTTGAATGTGGTCCAAAATTAATTCGTAAACTTTCTTAAAATATTACAAGATTTTTTTATTTTTATTTTTATTTTTACCCAATCAGCTATCAGTAGTGTTAATGTACTTTATATGTAGTCCAAGACAATTCTTCTTCCAGTGTGGCCCAGGGAAGCCAAAAGGTTGAACATCCCTGGCCTAAACAATTGGACCTCATTACCATGGTAAAAATACCACTGTTTACTTACTGGAAGCTATGCTAATTATAGCCCTAACCACTGCAATACTGTTATTTATAAGAAAAAAGAAAAAAAATCTCTCTCTCTCTCTCTCTCTCTCACACACACACACACACACACACACACACACCCACACACACACACACACTTGGTCAGTCTGATGACTATGGTTCCCGGTTCACAGCTTCCAAAACCCTTGGAATTTCCCAGTGCTGAGAGTGATAAAGGCATCTTCTGAGTTGGTGAACATGTGGAGATATTGGGAGAGAGAGGCAGGTGGAGAGGTTGTGAAAGCTCCATGTCCTTTCCCCATACCTGGCCAAATGCATCTCTTTTATTTGGCCATTTCTAAGTTATATCATTTTACAATAAACCAGCAATCTAGTAACTAAGCAATTCTCTAGGCAAATTAATCAAATTGGGGAAATAGGGGGTTTGGTGATGCGGGGGGCAGGAGATTACAGGAATCTCTGATTTATATCCAGTTGGTTGGACATACAGGTAACAACCTCACTTGCAACTGGCATAGAAAGTTCAAGGGGGTGGGTGTGTGTGTGGTCATTGGAACCTCCGTTCTATAGGTGGCTGGTCAGAAGCAAAGGGTTTAGGACTGATGTGTGAAGGGGGCTACTGTCTTGTAGGATTGAACCCTTAACTTGTGCAATCTGATATCTCCAGGTAGATAGTATCAGGATTGAGTAGAATTATTGGACACAATTCAGTGTGTGGAGAATTGCTTGTTAGTATGGGGAAGCCTCTTACCACTACATTGTAATGGGGTCCTGGAACCCAAAATAACCAGTCACTGTGGGCTTAGCTTTGCATTCTCAAGCAGATTAGCCAGCGGGAACTGTCACAAGTCCAAGCATTTGTGAGTACATACTCTGAGGAAGCTTTTTGGTCATGTACGTTTGCAGAAATGGTGTTGGCCGGCATGTATTTGCCAATGATTCCTCTCACTTACATTTCATATCACTAGGCTAAAAAAGCATCAAGAAAACCCAAAATAAGAAAACAAAACTCAGTATCACTGTGTGCTTATCCCTGGCCTAATCAGGTATAAATCCAGGTAAAAGTGGTCCTGGCTCCACTCAGTGAGGATTTTGGAACTCTCTTCCAAGTGCAATCAGATTCTTGAGTCCCATTACAGTGACTTTTGCAGTCAGTTTTTCTTTCTTACTTTTTTCTGTTTCAGATTTATTTTATTGTTTTTGACAGAGATAGAGAGAGACAGGGACAGAGAGAGACAGAGAGAAGGGGGAGGGCCCAGAGCAGTCTCCATAGTTGTACATCATCAGTTTTTGAGATACTTTCATTCTACACAGGTGGGCAGGGGCAGTGCAGGGCAGGAACCAGGCCAGGGAACTACATGGGAAGCACGCCCCTGAGAACTGGGGGCCAAAACCGGGGGCCCTCCCACATGGGAAGCTTGCCCCAGCAAGAACCGAACTAGGGGCCACACCCCAGTTCAGCATATGGGTCTGCATGGGCTGGGGCCAGGACTTGATCCTCAGACCCTGGGGCTGCAAAGCAACTGCTTAACCCACTGAGCCATTCCAGCATCCCCAGTTTTTATTTCTTAGTTCTCCTTTTTCTTTTGTTACCTGGGCTTTGGACAGCATGTTGCTGACTTTAGTTTTCAGTCTTGACTTTATTCCAATCTTTGTCCCCATTTCCTTGAACCACTACGAATATTTCTAACAGGTCTGGGCACATTCAACCCTGTTCTCATGCTGGTTCCTCAAACACCAGTCTAGACCTCAGCTTTTGGACTCCAGGTGGGCAAAGTTCAGATCAGACACCTACCCAGAAGTGATAGCCTTGGCATTCACCCAGCAACAATTTCTAGTATTAAAATGTATACAGCAGAATACAGTACAATGCATTTTATTGTCTAGATTTGTAGCCACATTATCTTTAGGACTGTCCTAATGTTGGATCCTGATGGTGGTAAAGTAAGGAGAGAAGAACATGCATTTCAATAGTGTTTGAAATGTTATAGAAGACTTTTCCTATGCCATTTAGTTATTGCAACAAATTCAGGCATGTAGTTATCATCCTCATCCTTTAGAGAAGGAACCTGTGGCTTAGGAAGCTTCAGAGTCTGGCCAAGGCCCCATAAATGGTAAGTCACAGAAATGGAGTTAGAAAGCAGATACTTTACTTCCAAATCTCATGCTCTTCATTAACACTTCACTTTTTTCTTCATTTTATGTTAAAAAAAATCTTACCTAAACAATCTGATAACCGATTTGGGAGACTGACAAGGTCATGTAATAAGGAAATAGTGTGTGCTCAGTGGAAGTGGCTTTGAGCACAACATAAACTTCATTTTTCTAAGGTCAAATTGGACTGCATGATGGCCAAGTGGGACACCCACCAGGCCTCTTGCTAGCATGTCAACATACTGCCATTCCTCTGACTGGAGTTGACTGTCACAGGAACACACAAGACTCTGAAGATGGTAAAGGAGGTAGCTTTGAGAACTGACAGTGTCGATGCTGTGTGATATCAGAAGACAGGATGAGGTGGTGGAATATTTCAACAACCATAAATTGTTACAAAGAGAGCTGATGGAAAGCCCAAGTAAAACTTTTAAGTCAAACTGATCAAAGGAGAAACCTAGAAGACAGAAGTAAAGTTCTTATGAATCGCCAGTAGAGAGGGAAAGAGTAACCTAATGTAGTTCAACATTATGAAGTAATATTGCCAAGTAATTCCTTATTTCAATCCTATATTTCTGACCTTTGTGTATCTAGACATAAAATAGATTAGAATGGTTTACTATGTGTTCCAGCAGATCTTGCCCAGACTTGAAATGTCATGTTGATTCCTTCAAAGATTTCAGATTAAAAACAAAAATTGAGCATGATTAATAGCCCAAGAAAATAATAGCCCAAGAAATGAACATAAGTTGCGAAAGTGTCTGAGAGCCTGCCAGGGAACATATTGCTCTGTCATCTATAAAATAAAAGGAAGGTGGGGAAGCAATGCAAATAAGCAATTAAAATATAAAGAAGCAGCTATATTGACCCAGAAATTCTATTCACAGGAATTTATTCTAAGGAAATAATTCAACAGTAGCACAAAGGCTTCTGTACAAAGATTTTCCCCTTCAGCATTATAGAAAATAGCAAAAACTAAACAAAACAAGAACAAACACCATTGGAGAATAGCTTAATAAATTACAGCATAGCAATATTATGGAAATGTGTTGAATTTCTTTTTGAGTAATGTTTTTCCTTTAGCTTCCAGAAAATTCCCAAAGGAAGTATTTTAGTCCCACATATGATGAGAACTTGTTTTCAGATATGAGTCATCTTAAGCCACTGGCTTTTTGTTGCGTGCTTTCCTTCAGTTTTGCTGTTTGTTTCACAATCAACAGAAAACCAGGAAGATACAGATTTTAAAACAAATTCTAAGGTGCTTCACAGGCTTACACAACATCCTCAACAGGGAAAACTTTTCAAGGAAGAACAAAAAGTTGACAAGAGGAAAGGTTTTCATATGAGAACAGAGTCAGGCTATAGGAACATTGCAGTATAGCATTAATTAAAAGCTGTTGGCTTCACTTTAGGATTGAGGGGTTTTCCAACAAAATAGGTTATTCTTCTTAAAGACAGATTAGTAGTTTTCCAACAGGAATTTTTCCTAATAGAAACAATTTTCTAACAGGAATTTTTGTGTATGAATAACTGAAAGAGCTCTGGAGTCTAACCAAGCCCGGTAATGGTAAGAGCCAGTATTTACTGAGCACTTGGACTACAGCCACTCCTCATTTAATGACTACTTTTCTAATGACTGCTCAGATGTAAGGATCAGTTTTCCAATGTAGGGAATCCCCTTTGTCAGTCTTTGTCTCATTCCTGCAGTCTATTCATTCACTACATGAATCATTCACAATCACACAAGACTACATATTTCATTTATGAGTGTGGTATTTTGTAATATCTGTTGAAAAATACATACCCTATGGCTAAGGTGACCAGATTTTAACATTGGTAAAGCAGGACACCATTGACCTGGGGGGAGGGGGGTTCTTGATTAAATATTTGGTCTATCTCCTGCCGTTTCCTAGCTTGTCGTGCATTCTTTCCAAAAATCGGGGCTTTTTTAAAATGCCGTGGGACGCGGGACAAACTGTTAAAAACCGGACTGTCCCGCCAAAAGTGGGATGTCTGGTCACCCTACTTATGGCACCACGACATACCACAAAGACATCTACCTTTAAGCTCCATGCTTATTGATCAATTTGCTTAATGATCTAGTCATAGGAACAGAAGTTGGTTAAGTGAAGAGTGTCTGTATACCAGACATTCTAAGGACCCGAATTTACTGATGAATTGGGCACTATGATTTTCCCTATTTCACAGATGAGGAAGAATTAAGACACAGGAAGATTCAGTATCTTGCCCAAGGCTACCGGACTGGTTAACTATGGTGCATAGCATGTATCACTAAAATGCTGGTTACAAACACTAGCTGGGCCATTTGTTGGGCTTGGTATTATCTTTTATTGGCTTAAGGCAAATGGGTAACTGTGCTATTTTTCCAACCCTTTCCTTTTTCCTGACTGGCTTAATCCCCTGCCTCTGCTCTTTTTTTGACTCTTTCTACCTAGTAGAGAGGAAGCCTAATCCCTCTTTGGTACTGATCTTGATTTCAGTTTATCTCAGCAGCTTGATTTTCTCAACCTGGGGTCTATTGGAGCCGAAACCTTAGTGCTTCTCTATGTAAACACGTTTGCTCTGCAGCTGCTGGTGAATGAGGGCCCCTCCCTCGAAGCAGTCCCTTACAAGACTCTGTTCTTATCTTTGTGTACAGAGTTTATCACCTTTTGCTTAAATAGAGTCTCACAAATTTTATGATCTTCAAGTCTCACAAAACTTGATTTTACTCCTGCTTCTCATATGCCATAGGGAAATCATAAACTAGCTGTGTTGTCACTAGACTTGCTCGTACTTTCTGAGTCACAATTTCCCCATCTGCAAGATGGAAATGTAAAGGAATAGGGAAGGCAATTCTTGATCTTAATAGGGTACATATAATGTTACTTTCACACCTGTCACTTTTTTTTTTCTTACTAATAATTTCTATAACCAGGCAGGTTTTTCTCAAACAATTCTAATACAAAATATTTTGTCCTGTTTTTTCCACATGTCCTCTAATACTTATGAAACAACGAGTCTTCCTATGGAACCTGACCTCTATCATCTCCATTAAATCTCATGGGTTAACAAATCTTTGATTTTTACCTCCATTCAAAGTTAACTCTTATACTCAATCTGCTCCCATGCCCTAACTTGTGCTGCTGTGATTTAAGCTGGATTTGAAAATGATATGGAGATAGATGAAGCTCTTCACTTCATCTCAGCTTGTCTCCCCATTGATCTCTAATAGAGCCCCCGTCTGTTCATTGCACTTACTACAAATTAGAGTTAGATATTCATGTGCTGACTAGTTTATGATCTGTCTTTCTCACTAGACTGAACTTTCACAAGCACCTAACATAGGGTCTTGTGTATGGCAGCAATTCAGCAAATGCTTTCTCGCATGAATGCAGCTGTGAAAATGGTCAAAGCAAGAATGTTTGTCGAAGGTGAGGCAATGATATTTATCCAGACCTGTCTCCATTTACCTGGCTTTCCCCCTTCTATTGTACACAGATATCAGTTCACTAAATCTTCTTATCTCAACAAAGCTGTTCTGTTTGCCACCCTCCTTTCTTCCTCTCTGCCTCTTCCTTCACCTTTGTTGCTCCTGGCCCCTCTCCACACACAAAAGTTGTCCTTTTTTCCATTCCTCTGCTTCTTGACTACTAAGGGACAATAAAAAGTATTTCCAAATTTTACCCAAGAATCTTAGTGTTCATCTCTCTCAGGTTTTAAAACCATTTGATTTTGCTAAAACCTAGGGAGACTGGGGTATTCCTGGTCCCTGTCTGTCTGAGAGGGGAGGTGAAGGCAGGGCATGTTTACTGTGACAGGGACAACCGCCTAAGACAGGGAATGGTGCCCAAAGAGAGAGAAGTGGTCTTGGCAAGTCCTGGGTCTGCTGAGTTCTGCTGTTATGTGAGCTTCAAAAGAGTCATCTCCATCCTTTTACACTGCACAAAATACAAAAACTGTAAGTCTGTGGGGAGGCACGACCTTTCTACTTTCTTTTCTCCATCATATTGTTGTAATAGTATTATCTTAATACAGGGAACTATATTTCTCCTGGCTTTAGGATAATGTAGTGTAGTTTCTTATAATCACATATAATTATAAAAGATAGATTTACTAATTTTGCCATTTCTAAGCAGACTCCACAAGGCTCAGCATCTATTACAATAAACTGGAAGGGAGATTGTATTAATTTCATAATGGGAGATACCCAAAGAAATGTTACATAAAAATGATGCTGTAAGTTCTTCTCTTTGACAAATTTACGAGTGTTTCTTATATACTTATTATGTACCACATGCTCAACTAGGAGTTGCATGGTGATCTAGAAATATAGGAGTTTATTATGGCAGAGTGACACCATATATAGTACATACACACACACACATACACACACACATATAAAACCATACACATAGTTGTATATAATCATATGCATATATCTATCTATCTGTGGATAGATATAATAGTTCTCCAAGTTTTTCTAAACTGATTGGGCTCTAGTTGGCTTAAGACAGGCAACAAATCATGGTAATTAAATGTACTAGCTTTGGAGTTAATTAATATGGTTTGATTCCTAACAGTACCACTTTCAACTGTATGGCTTTGGGTAAGTTGTATAATTTTTCTTAAATTTTTCTCTTTGAGTAATGTGAACAGTGCTACAGAACACATAGCACTGATGTTTTATATGTATTTTAACATTTAATTTCACAAAGACTCTATAAGGTAAGTACTATTATCACCCCCATTTTACAGATAAAGACACTGAATGAGAATCAATAAGTCACTTGCTTAAAGTCACAGTTAGGGCAAAGCCAGGGCACATTATCTGGGCTGTTGAACTCTAAAGCTTGTACTGTAGAATACTGGATAAAAGCAAATGATCAAAGAGATAATTAAAGGGAAATGAAAACTCAATAAAAAAAAAAAAATAAATTCTAGGAGAAGCCAAAGAGTAGGAAGAAAAGGAAGAAGAGCAAGCATAGCCAGGCACTGTGTTGGAAGTTTTATACATTGTCTCAAACATCCTTATAACTGTGGGGAGGCATAATGACGACCTTATTTGAAAGAGAACTACAGTTCACATAGCAGATGAATGTTGATGGTGGAATTCAAAACTAGGTCCTTCTGAATATAAACAGTACATTCAGGTACATAGTGTGTATCTTCTTGATACTTGGCATAGTGTTTGGTTCTATAGTTGACATCACAGCCTCTGAGCTCCCTGAGGCTCTACGGGCTCCCTGAGAATCTAATGGGGATGACAAGCGTGTATGCCACAAACCATTAGAGAACACTAAATTAATGGTGAAGATAGTGACACCTATGTGTGGCTAAGATGGAAAGAGCCTAGAACTAAAATGGAAAATGTCATGGTGGAACTTGAATTTAACCTGGCATGAGATGCTTACATCTGTGGCTCTGCGATATTCATCCTCCTACCTCCAGTGCCTAAAGTATAATCTATCTCATAACAGATAACATGAATAGGTTTTCAGCAATAGTACCTATTTATTATTATTGTTCGGATACTGAATATTCACAGAGCAGACAACCTTGCTGTTTACTGACTTCTGCCCAACTCTCATCTCTTTTAGCCTACTTGTTTTTGTTGTCTGGTATACAACTGATACCTTTCTGCCTCTTTTGCAGTTGATTTTCTTTAATTTACTCAATTTACCTTCGATCTTGCTTTCCATAAAAGTGTGTATTGCCCTCTTGTGTCTCCTTTCGTGAAACTGCCCACTAACCCCTTTTGGTACAGTATTTTCCCCCCTCCTGTGAGGCTCTGCTGCCCTCTAGGGGGCCTTGCTCGTCACACACTTCTCAGGATCAGCTGGATCTGACCTTGGCAGCACAGTCCTTGAGTGGGATTGCTATGCTCAGGGCAGAGCTGTCAACCCCCAGAGCTCCTTTGCTGGCTCCTGCAGTCTCCAGTTTATAAACTTGTGCCTATATATGTAGTGGGACTGGGAATATGAAATGTGAGCATTGCAAGCGAGGAAGATGTCAAGAACTGAAACCCATCACAAGTGGGGGCTTTGAGGAGGCTGCCAGGAGGTCTCGGTGCTCTTGGTTACCAACAGGATCCTTGGTTATGGCTATCCCACCTGCATCTTGGTAATGTGCATATTGTATCAAAGTTTCTTCTACGGAATCCAGTAGCCAACTATTGAGAGTGTTCTACCCAATGGAAGAATGCTCGTTTCCATCTTTGCTTGGACCTTTGGGAGACAAAGAATGTCCTCAAAGAGATGGGGACTGAAGTTGCTTTTTGTTAAAGGCCAAACCAACATCTGCTGGCCATATCCGGTGATGATGACTCTTAACACTGTCTTATTTTGACTTCTCTGTAACATTGGAACTATTGGCCACCTTTAGTTTTTGAATTATTCTTTTCCTTCTGTGATATTACTTGCATGTGGATCACAGGTATACTCAATATTAATATTCAGAATGTCTTAGTCTACTTCTCAGCCATTCCTTTATTTATTTGGTCCCTGGGCTCTGCTCTGGGCTCTCTCATACTGCATTTCCAACACCAAACTCGTGATCTTCAGGTCAGTTTTTCAAGTAACTTCTTGGACTTGTTCACTTAGATGCCTCCTAGTCATCTTGGATTTAACAACTCCAAACTAAACTCATTTTTCTTCAAACTTTCTCTCATTTACCTTACTACCCCCATCCCCAATTTCTTCTTATTTAGTTCTATTATCATCAAATATAGATAGCTCTCCCCAATGCTCATTTTAATCTCCAGCCTGGGCTTCTCTTCTGAGCTCATAATATTAACATGTCCATAATTAACACTTGATTTTGACCTTCAAACTTCTCTTCCCCACGGCTGAATTATATAGATTCCAATCCTCACAGTTACATAGGTCATCAAATTTGAAACTCATCTTTAATATTTTTCTTCCTTCTATATACAACATAATAACCATTAAGTTCTATCATTGTACTTTCTACTTTAAACCATCATAATCTCTTACCTAGCCTGTCAAAATGGATATCTACCTGATTTCTCCCTCTACTTCTTTATTCTATTCTTATCTATAGAAACTAGAGGGATCTTTTTAACCTAGTAATGTCATCATGTAACTTCTCTTTTTAAACCTTCCAAAGCCTCCCCTCACATTCAGAACAAAATAAAAAATCTGTCCACGTAATCTGAACCCAATTACCAGCCTAGAATTTTCTCTTTCTATTCTCTCCTTTCTGGAGAAGTCCTCTGCTACATGACTTTTGCTTTATCTTCAATGGGCTGATATATATTTATATATCTGTATATATATGTAGGTATATAACTACCGGTATATATACTTATATAAATATATTATGTATTATGTAGTACTACTTTTGTTGCAATAGAATAGTAAACCCAAATGTAGTTTGGTTGTAATTTGACTAAATAAAGCTTTCTTCATTTTAGAAAGATTTCCTATAAAAACTCGACAGCAGTCAAAACTAAGAATATTTTTCTGTATACTACGGAGAATTCATAAAAATTGAAGGTATGAGAGATTAAATATTTTTATTACAGAGATATCAAACACATTATAATAACTTAAGGGCTCTCCCTCTTTCACACAAACATACATATACATACATATATACATCGATACATACATACATACATACATATCCAACCAAGTGAATGATAAATTCACTAATATGGGCTATATATGTTGAGAACTTCCCATGTGCTAGAGTGAATAATGGCTTTATAAGTGGCATAAGCTGGACCAGGTAAGATGAGGAAGGATGAATTTCATGCTCAATAAGTACTTTGTAGAAGCAGCAGTGTTCAGGGAGTGTTTGTGGCCCATGGATGGGGCAGCTTGATTTATGTGGAACATTAAGGCTCAGAGACAGCATGAGGTAAGGTTGCAAAGATGAGAAAGGTAAGCTGAAGATATTATGAAGAGCCTAGAACTGTCAGCATATTCTTCAACATGTAGGAAGTGAGGAAGCACTGGCTATGTCTGACTTGGTCAAATGTACTGGGTTTATCACTACTACAGTCATTCAGATATATAGAGATAAGGTATTAGATTTGTATAGCAGCTGTGGAAATAAAAATGAGGATTAAAAAAAACTGAAAATGTTTGAAAAAATAATTTAAAATAACATCTAATATCTCAATAGCATCTAATATATGATTTAATATGTTTAAGTTGAGAACAAGGACAAATTAAGCATGGCTAATGTTTTGAGGGATGGCGTGGAAGTAGCATTTGTTATAGAAAAAGAAATACAGAAATAAGGAAACCATTACAAAAGAATTCTTTTCTATAAAAGACTGACTTGAGGTTGAGGTGATGCCAGGCATGAAGATGGAACTATCCAGCTGTCATTTGGACACTCAAAAGCAGAGCTCAAAGAAGAATGCTGGGAATTGAAAGTGCAGTGATGGTTAAGTTTGCCAATGAAGACAACACAAAGAGAAAGGAGCCAACAGCACCGGATTGACCTTAGAGAACACCTAGAGCTGGGAGACAGGAGGTGGCCCCAAGTGGCCCTGAACTCTGTAGCCTTGTGCCGGCAGTTATCTCTTGTTAGAGTGACTTCTCCTACCTAAGCAACTCAAACACTCCTATGTACGTTTCTCTTCAGTGCTACCTCCTCTGTGGGTTTCTTTAGTAGATTACTGAGAGTTGAAGTTCTGTAACTAATTTCCCCTTTCAGACCAATAAGAATATTTTTTTCAGCTAAGGCATGATGGAGGATATACTAAGGCAGAGTGCAATGAGCATGAGAAGCCTGGCAGTCATGGCTTTGAATCAACTCAATCATAAGCTAGATGTACATTCTTGGTAAAATAATTTTATCTCTCTGAGTCTCAGTTTCCACAGTTACAAAAGTTGATTTATCTTTGCTTTCAAATGTTGTACAAATGAAGCAACATACTGGGGCAAGCTGATAAGTTTTGCCTCCACTGTAATATTTTAGTTGTGTGTAGTCACATGGTAGCTCCCCTCCATCACTCTTGACCCTGTACGCGCAGATGCTGACAGTTTTCACTCAGTGCACATCAAAATGGAAGAGTGTTCAGACATTTGGTTCAAACAGCATGCTGCTATTGAATTCTTACAGGTGGAAAAAGTTCCTACTAATTTGGGGGGCTTTTTGTAAAAGAAGATGAGGACTTCTTAAAGAAGATCATTTCGGGTGATGAAACATGGGTCCACCATTCTGACCCCAAGAACAAAAGGAATTCCATGGAATATCGTCATAAGGAGGAAATTGGGAGGGATACCAGAGAAACGGGTGGCCAAATGACTCAGAAAAGGAAGAGAACTTATTTTAACTAAGAAGTTAGACAAGGATATTATCTTCCCATTTGTTTATTTCTTCCTCAACAATTCCATCTTTACCAAGGGAATGGAGCTTGAGGGAAGAAAAAGGAGTTGCTAATTCACAAAATCATTCCCAAGGCATATATATATTTTTTTCTGATAGGAAATGTTATGTTCTGAATGACATAAAACTTTCATGCTCTGGACATGATATGGTTTGGCCACATCTAAGTAGGGTTAATACAAGCAAAAGGAACATTGCTGCAAACAGAAGTTTTAAAGAAATGCTTAGTTTATCCCACCACCGGAAAAGTTATATCAAGTAATCAAAAATATTTTAATCAAGTTCAAGTAGTAACAAATGACACCACTAATATCATGTGCAAATTAAAATTCACTGTAATCACAGCATTCAAGAATATCAAGTCATTATACAAAGGGAGTGTTTTAGATGCAATTCATCAAAATCTTCCTGACATAGTTTTTTATAGCCCCACAAATATACTTCAATCATTGCAGAGCCAAACCATTTAATTAATCATTTCAAAGCATTTTTCTTCCTCAAAATAAAACACCTGAAACATCATTCACAACACTACAGCACTGCAGATCTAAATATTCTCAGCATTTACTTCCTACATGCCCAGTGAGAAACAGAAATATGAGAACTGTCTGGAAAGTATCCAGTCATGTAACTGTTCTTGTTATATTGACAATGGCTGGATATTTTCTTGGACAGCCCTTGTATATTTAATGGTATATTGTTAGGAGGTGGTAGAGCAGGACTTGAAAAGTTGCCTTATTCTTTTGGAAAATGAACTACTATTGAGTCCTGATTCAACATTAGGGGAGGACCTAGGTCTTCACCAGAGACTAGAGAAGTGACTCTTTGTTGGTCACCCACTGAACACATATTTATTAGAGAATTTGTTAAAACAGGCACCATGTTAGTTGCTGGTGTTGGAAACATAGAAAGCAATGTCTATAAGAACCTCAAAGTCTAGTTGGAAGAAAAACATGTAAACCAACAATATAACATAACTTTAGGATTTCTATAGGAGGTGATACAGAAAGTCTAGTGGAAGTGCAGTTTCTAAAAGAGGTATATTTGGGTTAGGAGTTGGAAGGTAAGAAGGTGTTTTTGAGGTAAAAGGAAGGCAGATAAAGGTAGGTATTAGTGGAGGAATGATAGAATTTACACAGGCAGGAGCATACCAAACAAATAAATGGCTAACGCCTGGTGTAATATATTTAGGGCACTATGTGCAGTTTGGCACTGCTGGGGTACAGAATGCATGGGCAGGAGCACTGGTGGTGGGGACATTGGGGGATTGGTGGAGCAGATTGGTGGCTGGACCTCAGGTTGCGAAAGTCAAATCTTCAAGGGACAGGTCTTTAATGGTTTTGTGAGCCATGTGAAAGAGTTTTTGGTTTTTTATAGTGTAAGGTAAATATACCTATTGATTGGAAGGTTTGAGTGATGTGATCAGATTTTCAGCTTAGAAAGATCATTCTGGTAGCTGTTGGGACAGAATGGTGAATCAGCAATAGAGATTTAGGACATTATGTCAGTAATTCAGATAGTAGGCTTTGGAGTCCTGACCAATAGCAATACCAGTGAAAATGCAAAGAGTAAGGTAAAATAAGTAGAGAAAATGATTGATTGGATATGCATGGTTAGGAAAGTGGAGTTACCACTGACACGGGGGCAACTAGGTTGACAGTATCGCTTTTATCTGGAGAGGAAATGTAAGAGGAAGAAGAGCCATCAATGACAATGTCCAGTGAAGTGATGATGAAATCATTATTTAATTTCTTGGTCAAAATAATATTTCCTCTAATGATCTATCTCACATGTTAAAATTATGCAGAATGCAAAATATACAATTCTAAAAATTGACAACATATTTACACAGAGTAGGTGCTTAAGAAATATCTGGTGAATTTCAACTGAACCTGACCATTTTTATTAATAAAAGACATCTTCCACCATCTCATACTTTTGAAATCAAGTACTTAAAAATAGTCTTTTTTGAAGAAAGGAAGTAAAATAAATCATAAAACATCATAACTGATAAAAGTGAAGCCATGTACTTAATCTGAATCTGCCTTTAGGAAACATCCTTTTGCTTGTAGGGGTTTAGTTCAAGTCACTGCTGTCTGCTTTATGCAGACATTTCAGCCAAGAAACTGGAATGTCCTGGTGTATACTGGCTTCTATGACCAAGCCAGATCGGCTTTGTGCTTTAATGAGATTATAAGTCAGCAGAGTACCCTAGACAGTGTAAGTCTCACAAAAAAGGAAGTGGTATGAAAGGGGTTAACAAAAGAAAATGGGGCAGTGGATAGTCATTTACAATGGAATGTCAAGGGGGTTAAATAGGATATCCAAGCTAAATTGAATTACAGCAATGGTGACACTTTCTCAAATGTCTTTCTCAGTCCTGACCTTTTGTTGATTCCTTCATACTCTACTATCATTCAAATACTGTCTTAGTGTTTATAATTTCTGGCAGCTGAGGCTGGACTCCAGAGTGAACCTGCTTGGATTGGAATCAAGGTCTAACCCTTTCCAGATACCTGTCCTTGAGCAATTTGCTTAACCTCATTGTGTCTCAATTCTCTCATTTATAAAATGGGGATATTAATGTTATCGCTCATGTGGGGTTGTCTTAAAGATTTAATTAATGTTTATGAGACATGTGCAATAGTGCCTGACAAATAAATGTTCAATAAGAGCTAGCTATTAATACCATCATCATTCTGATCCTCCTCCTTTACATCCTACACTCCACCTTCTCTTCGGTAGGTTCTGCCTAAAAGCTTGATTTTTCATCCTTGTAGTTGTACCTGCCTGTGCCCGTTTCAGCGTCCTTTCTCATCCACATCCCACTGGCAGACCCTGACCCTGCCTTCCTTACGCTGAGCATTCAGGGGTAAAATGCTGCAGGCACTGACTCACTCATTTTCACTGAAGTAAAAGCCTCTCTGATCCTTCACCAAGCTTTGTTCCCCTCCAGAAATTATGACTAAGTGTGTGGCAGGGCAGACTGGCTTCCCATTCAGAAAATCAAACTTTAGAGAAAGACTGAAACATAATGCACATTGGGCTAAACTTCTTAACTGCAACAGCTGAGGTCCAAACCTGGTTTAGCCACTCACCCCTTTGGACAAGCGTCTTCAAGTCTCTAATCTTTAGTATCTTTACCAGTATAATGGGCACAACAAAACTTCTGAGGGTTGTTGTCAGAATTAATTGGATTAAATAAATATAGTAAGCATGGGCACATAGTCCATCCCAGATAAATGGTAAATCTTCATAGTAAAGGGTTTGATTGCCAAAGAATAAACACTGGAAGCATAACCTACCAAATTTGAAAGGCATTTCTGGTGGCCAAAGTGAGTGGTAGGAGAACATTTAAGCAAAGCTCCTCCATGATGTGTGAGAATAATATGCATCTTTTAAAAAATGAACCTCCATATTCTATGAAATTATGCTCATGTTTTTCTAGCTTTCATATGTCACACTGTTTTTATAGGCATGGAAATGTGGTATCAGTGATGACAAGAAAACCAACAGGTTTGTATTAGGAATCTTCTTTAGTTGGTACATCTGGGCATCAGCGCATGTACTGTTAGCACTACTTCTGCAAACGTCTGCCTCCGGCTGGGAGGTGTGCAGCAAGCTCTCTGTACAGACCACTGTGGCACTCCTGTCATTGCTGCCCAAGCTGAGTGCGTTTGGGGCAGAAATGCGCTCCCACTGGAGCTGCCCAGAGAACCCGACCTGCCACCAAGTGGCCAGTAGAGGAACTTCGTCCACTGCATGTTGGGGGTGGGGATGAAGGTGGAGGCAAGGAAAAGGTGAAGGAAGGGGAGAGACTGTGAACAGTTGACACTTAGAGCCTGGTTCTTCACGAACATTTCTAAGGATGGTCAGAAGTGCCCTGGAGTTTAAAGGCTGTCTGCTCCTTTCAGCCTGCAACTTGCCTGTCTGTCTGGCACTCTGCTCCCTGGAGATGCAGTCACAAAGCAGTGTCTGCACGGTGAATACAATTAAACGAAAGCCTCTGGAAATGTCCACGGGAAATTAGATAACATGTGCTTTGATGAAGGGATTTGGAGTTTGAAGGTGAAAAAGACAGCAGAGGTCTGCATCTGCTCTGCTCCATTTAGTACATTAGCATTCTGCTAACGTGTCCCTGTAAGTTCTCACCAAAGTCAGTTTGCTCAGCTTTTTTCAAGTGTCATCAGACATTTCTACTATCCTTTGGATTAAAACAAGTAAGTCCTATAGTTAGAATTCTGTTGTGAGTGGCTGTCGAAATCAATTTTTTTTTTTTTCCGTGTGTTTTTATTAGTTAACCAATGAAAGGGAAAAGTGCTGGCTGGTCCACTTGGGCTAGAACATTTGGTTCTCATTTCTTTGGCTGTCTTGGCTGGCGCTAGCTCTGTGCATGGAGGAGAAAAGCCGACTTTTGCCCTGATCCATTCTTCAGCAATGGGCTGCACACTGGCTGTACCCAGCGGCTGCAAGAGAGAGGTATGAACAGTTTACTCTGAACTCAAGTTCCCTTTCATTTCCCTCAGATGCTCCTGTTGTACTTTTTTTGTTTTTTGGTTTGCAGTGTCATAATGTGTCTGCCTGAGTCAGAGCACATTGTCTGGTATTCCTGACTCTCACCCATGGGCCCCGCTCTTGTCAGCTTCTGTCTAAGACACCGGTGGGAGGCAGAGTCAATGGGACAAGACATGGCACAGGGGACAGTTAAGGTGCAACACAGAGGGAGCATTCTTCTATCCTTGGAGGAGCGGAAGTAGGAGGGCTCACTTGGGCTTGACCTCCCGTACTACCACAAGAACCATTTACTGGGCTCCTGCTCAGAGCCATCCTAGAAAAGAGCAAGAAAATATTTCTGCCCTCAGTGATTGCTGGGAGATGGGGGAGGGGAGGGAGACAGAGAGAATGAGAGAGTGAGAGAGAGAGAGAGACAGACAGACAGACAGACAGACAGACAGACAGACAGACATATGACCTGAATAAATCACTATAGAAGGTCATGGAACATCACAAGACTTTTGTGGGGAGATGATCGAAGTCTCCTCCCCCTCAGTCTGAGTCAGGATGCCCTGTGCCTTTTGGGGAGTGTTGTGGTCAGGATAGGATCATGTATTTGAGCTCCAGGTGGGTTCCTTAAGATGCTAATAGCTAAAATACACAGTGCAGTGCCTCGCACTTGATGGAGACTTGTTTAACAAATGTTGATTATAATTCTCCTTATATTCACTGGGAGTTCCATGAGGCTCATGTGACTTTTCTTTTTCAGTTATTAGTTGTTTTGCTAGAGCAAGGTTTGGGAACACATCCATGTCTGTTTACCAAGTTGTGGTCTCTATTTTTTTCACCAACCAAATAATCATGTGAATAACAAATTAGAAAAACAAAACAAAACACCAGCATTGTTGTTTTGCATTTTTGGAGATGACATTTTAACTCAGCAGAGGGCGAGTCATGTTTTCAGGCTGCTCCCACCACGGGCAGTGTGTTGTCGAAGAGCCAGGCCTGGCAGCAGGCTTGTGCACATGAGGGATGTTGTGTGTTGTGACGCATTCCTTCAATTCCCCCTCCCACTCTCACTCTCACTCTTTTTTTTTTTGGCTGAACATAAGTGAACCGTGTGAGCACACATTCGCCTCACCAAAGAGAGCTTGATACTATGTTATGTATAAAATTTACCACAGCGATTTGTCATTTAGTTTTTGAACATTAGGTAAAATGGATCCATGTGTTCTGGGCCAAGTTAGAAGTTATTATTATTATTTTTTTTCATGAAGAAATAGAAAGGCACTGCCCAAACCACAAGGGAAATGAGAAAAATGGCTCACACCTATCGATCACCTTTAAACTCTGTAGAAAGCCCGACTTCTAAAAAATCACTTCAAAAGAAACTTCTTAACCTACTACCTAAGTATATAATGCAGTTTTGGAGGGAACCGGGCCCCCAGAAAATAGCAATGATTGACTAGCACTTTAGGAGAGTCCCAGAGTTGAATATTTCCATTTCAGAAGCTTTCCTGAAGAATGATGACACGGAACCTCTTTATACTATGTTACCGAGCTCTATTTTGCGGTAGACATGAAGTGAGATGGTTCTATGATTAGAAAAACAGAAACTCCCATTCATGAACTTAGACTATGGGCCATACCCTGTATTGTGCTCACAATGACGCTATAAATATAACACTCAGTGTGATGAATATGATCTCATTCTCATTTTCCAGAGGTTCTGAGAGTTAAGTGCCTTGTCTAAGGTCCCAGCATGTAAGTGGCACAGCCAGGATGGGAACCCATGCCTTGGCTGATAAGGCTCATCTCTACACCACACTAGTTCTGCCAGGTTATACCAGGAGAGGCCCTGATAGGCTCCCTTCTTCCATGATGTCCCCTTGGCTGATCTGCCTTTATATAAAAACAAACAAACAAACAAACAAACAAACAAATGTTACCTTTAGGGTCATTCCTCTGGGAATAAAAATCAGAATGAAAGTATGAATATTTTATGTGGCAGAAATACATACATTATACAATGATCTTGCTTATGGACAACAGCAACCAAATGGGACACATAGTTGAGAAAATGAACCCATCATAAAGGCACTATTAGAATAAAAAAGTGCTTTGAAGACATATAGACTTGAATTAGAATCCCAAATTTTGATTCTACCACTTATTAAATAAGCACCAAATAAAGGGCTTTATTATATGTCTCAGTTATTATTCTCATCTGTGGATAGATGTACTACTTCCTATTATAAAATACTGTATAAAAAGCCAATGAGACTATATATATATAATTTATGTACTGAGCATAGTCTCTGTAATAAAGTAGTTGCTGGATAAGATTACTGCATAAAGGATGAAGCAAATAACTAATAATCATCGTTTGTAATATCACAAATTGATTTATCTGTTTTCTAGCAGAGACAATGGGTGAAGACATAAAGTTTGGGCTGGGGATGGAAGGGGAGGCATCAAGTTGGTGTTGGGAGGTGGTCATGACTATAGAAACAGAATGTATGGGGAAGCCGGGATGGCTCAGTGGGTTAGGCGCTCACTTTGCATCTCCGGGGACCGAGGATCGAATCCCGGCCCTGGCCTGTGCGGAACCATATGCTGAACTGGGAGCTCCCCCGGTTCAGTTCTCTCTCTGTCTCTGTCTCTGTCTCTGTATCTCTCCCTCTCTCTGTCAAAAATAAAAATAAATAAAACTATATTTAAAAAAAAAGAAGAAATAGAATGTCTAATGGGGGTCTGTCATGGTTGAACAGAGAGAAGTAGCTACTGAGAAGAAATCAAGAGATGGAAGGTAGTAGGCTAGCAGGTCCTCAGGCTAAACCACTTCCCTATCAGCTTCTGCAGCCTGCTTCCTGTCATCCGCGGATACACATTTTACACACTATAATTTCCGGCAAGCACTGGGTTCTCACTAATGTCATTCTCCAGAACACGCTGTCCCATCCATGGTTTTGACCTGGCTCGTTTTATGATCTGTTGGGATTCAAACTAGGCATCACCCTTCCAGGAAGCTTTCCCGGAACCCCCAGATTAGACAAAGTACCTTCTGTAGTGACCCCTGACTTCCCTGTGTCTTCTCTCCTTTATTACTTCCTATACTACAAGAATCGATGATTTGTGTGTTTTGGTCTCCTCCACTACTGTGAGAGCTGCACCTAAGGGTAGAGTGCACCTAAGGCACTGCACTGTGTATTTTAGCTATTATGTGTTATTTATCTTTATATTTCTAGAAATCAGCAGTGGACCCTGTATAGAGTGATTACTCTAAAAACACTGCTTGCAATTAAACTAGACTGGACCAAACAGGGAAACATCAAGGTTCCTTGCCTATTTCATGAGCTTTCATAGGAGACAAGGCATTCCAAAAAAAAAAAAAAAACGTAGAATTATACAGGAAAGTAGTCCAAATCCTCATAACTCCTAGTTAAAGTAAAATGATAATATTAAGTGTAATAAATATTATAAGTAGCAAAAATGAGTTGGTCAGACTCTTTTTCTCATAAGTAGAAATCTATATAGATATTTAAAAACCCTCACTAAACAGAAAATAATTCAGGCAGTCCCTAAAGTTCAAATTTTACATCAGAGGCATCTTGCATTTTGTTCATGCAGCAAAAAGTAATGACAAATAAAATAAAATCAGGCTTGGTTGAAAGTATGACCGCATCAGCAAAGGACAGTGTGATGCAGAACTAGGGGGACAGTTTTCAGGAGACCTTGTTTGGGGCGAGGCTCACTCCACATCCATTCAACCCGTTTTTCTCAGTTTAGACTGCAGTGTATGAAGACCCAGAACGGGGAACGTGCTTGAGCATTTACCTGCGTGAGCTCTGAAGCAAGCCTGCTTTTATTCTAATCCCACTTCTACTTCTCTATGTGGGCTTGAGCAAGTGCATTAGTCTCTGCTTTCCTCAGTTTCCTAATATGCAAAATGAGACTAGATAAAGAAGATGTGCTACATTTACACAATGGAATACTACTCAGCGATAAGAAATGATGAAATACAGTCATTTGTGGCAACATGGATGGACCTAGAGACCATCTTATTAAGCGAAATAAATCAGAATGAAAGAATCAGGAAAAATATGACCTCACTTATAGGTGGAAAATGAGGATTGTTTTGATGATTAAAAGAGTGAACACATGTTCGTGGCTTAGAGAAGTGCCTGGCCCAGAGCAAATGCTCAGCAGATATAATTCTTCACTATCTCCAGCCTTTCAGTGTTCACTGGAGAATGCCAATGTAGCTCAAATACCATTATTCATACATGTGTCCACACATCCATTCACTTAAACATTTTTGAGTGTTTACTATGCACCTGGCACCGAGCTGGGTGCCAGTGGTAGAGAAAATGAAGAAGCCATGGTCCCCGTGCTTCATTTCGCAAGTCCACAGTACAGTGTGTGTGTGCATGTGTGTGTGCATGCACGTGCATGTGTGTGAGGGAGCCTCACAACTAAACAAGTAATCATAATACAAGATGATAAAGGTTCCATAGGGAGAAGCACAGGGCTTATTTGGAGCGGAAGGAGGGGGACCTAATGCAGTCTAGGATAGGGTGAGTACGGGCTTTCCGGGGACAGGTGTATCTTATAACAAAGCAGATGCCCCAATAGAGGCCTACAAGCAAGAGCATGCTGAGTGTGTCACTATGGAAAACGATGTAGGAAGCGACTGGAAGCCAGGCTGGCTCAGGAGAAGGATTCATGCCAATAGGGGCCTCTCCTGCCAGGCAAAGGGTTTGGCTCTATCCTATTCTAGCCAGTGGAGGACCCTGAAGATATTTGAGAGGGGATAAAACATTGAAATCATTTCTATTGTTTAACTCGGTTCCTTTGGAAGGTTTTTCTGTTTCCCAACATGTAGCATTTACTCATTCTACATTTGGGTTCCTGCTCCTCTGTAGACTCCTTCATGGCACTGTGTCACTGTGTCACTTTGTTGAGCTTATCCATGTCCAGATCTGTCTCAAGAAACCGAGAGCTCCTCAAAGACGATTTTTTAGCTATCTTCATATCCCCATGATCTATACCAGTGCTTGGTATTAGCAGGTGGCATCTGGGCAATCCAGTCAATCGAGTGAGTGGTCTTCTCACTGTGATGGTGGTGTGACCCCTAAGGGCCGCTGTCCACCAGATTCATAAGCATCTGCCACCGAGCCCTGCAGTGTGTTGGGTACTGTGCCAGGCACGGAGGGAGATCTGCATACTTTTATGGCAGTATTAGATCGTTGTGAAAACATGGCATTTATACAAAAACCATGTCCCTACCCTCAGAGCTGAGCACAGTGCCTGGCCGTGCTCAGTTCTCAGTAAACATGAATAAAAAAAATAAATGAAATGAAGGATACATGAGAAACATGTACTAAAGGCACTGAGTCCAGATGAGGGACAGTCCGGGGGATGGCTTGACCTGTTAGAGCCTCACGACGAACCTGGTCCTTAGAAGACAGAAAGGGTCCGGAGAGACAGCATGGGGAAGCAGAGAATTCTAGGGAGGGTGAAATAGCATGAACATCCCTTCTCACAGACTAATAACCCCTTAATGAAATCGAACCAGTTGGAAATCATCAAAGCTCTGATAATAGCTGGGTTATATTGGAATTCACTCAAGAGAAGCAATTTTCTAGGCAAATTGTAATTTGGGGAGTGGATGTGAAAGGGCTAACAGTTGCTTTAGCAGACAGCCTAAGTGGGCCCTCATGACAATGTTAATTAAAGCAAAGTTATTTAGTTAATTAAAACAAAAGTGGCAAATGGTAGTTTCTGAAATTAAGGTGGCAGCAACGCTAATGTTTCTGCCACTAGAAGCCCCAGGGAGTGTTTTACCTTCTGAGGACAGTTATGATCGAGAGGTACAGACCTCTGTTAGGAATTTAGACATGAAAGGCCCACCACATCTTAGAATGTCAGCATCATGATCCTGGAAACTCTGAATGTTGTAGAGCCAGAGCTTTAGACTCATAGAATTCAGTGCTTTATTTAGGTCAGGACTGGTCCTGTATCCGTTTGTCAATTTGCAGCTGAAGTGAAGGCCTAGAGTGGAAGCATGGCATTATCTGCTTGACAGTGATCTGATGCTACACCCTGTTGTGCTGGAAATTAGTGTCTAGAACCAAAATGTTAATCACAGGGACCTCTACACATTGATGGCATAAATAATATGTTTCTATATTAAAAAAAAATCTATGGTGACTCACTCCCTCTGAAATCAAAATCTCCTTTTGCTATTTTAGTGAATTGAGTGACTGACTGACTGACTTGGAGCACTTTTTTTTTTGTGCTCAAGGTGGAGCCGATTGAACGTCCCAGAAAACTGCTAGATCTGTTAGAGCTTGCTCTATTCTCCTCTGGAGTACCTAGAAAACAAAAGTGATCGCTCTCTGTGACTGGAAGTGTAAACTGCCTCTTTCTGGTGCCCTTCTCACCGAGGAGAACGATTTACACTTCAGACCTTGGAAACATGTCTTCTTTCTTGGCTGTGGTGATGTTGGCCGAAGTAAATCCCCTTTGTGGTATCAATTCTCCAGAATGTTAAGAGAGTTACTTGAAAAACATAGTCCTATGTTCAAAAAGCTTGGGGGAAAAATAGGAAAAAAATTAACAGACGAATGATGGCTTCTATACTGCAAGACTTCACAGTGTTAACTCCAATAAGAGGAGAGAGTGGTCAGAGTTTTTACAAAGTTGTTGGACCAAATAACTTGTTTTTCATAGAACAATTTCTGAGACTAGCTTTTTCAAAGAATACATTCTTGGACATGCTTAGTTCAAATGTCAACAAGCTAGGGTCTGATTTAAAAACTGCTTCCTAACTTACTAGTCATGAGATTATATGGGCAAGTCTTCTAACTATGCTGGACCTCAAATTCCACATTTGAAACAACCAGTGTCCTTTGATAGATGACTGGATAAAGATAGAAAGAGAACTGACTCTGGGTGGTAAGCACATAATACAATACATAGATGATGTAATGTAGAATTGTACACCTGGAACCTATGTAATTTTTACCAACCAATGTCACCCCAATAAATTTAACAATTAATAAAAAAATAAAAGAAAAATGGGGGTGACTATTGCTTCCAATTTTAATACTTTGTGACCACCAGACAATTCTATTACTATTACTACCGTCACTAATACTGCTGGGTTCTCCTGCTTTCCATGGTGGACACTATTCACTGGCTTATCCAATAAGCATTAGATGCCATCCCACTTCTCCGTTTCAGTTCCCATGGTGCACATTGTAAAAACTGAATGCAGTTTCTTGCACTCATTCAGGTAGGGGGAGCTGTGAGACAATTTTGGCCAATGAGACATAAAGGCAATTTTCATAGGACTCTGGGAAGACTTTTGTTTTTCCTAATAAAAGGATGCAACGTGTGCAGCCACAGCAGTCATCATGCAACCACTAATAGAAGGTGTATAGAATAGCAGAGACCTTAGTGCTCGCATCACTGAGCCTTGGGATACCAGGAGCAGTTTATCTGCATAATTTCTTGTGACACGAGGAAAATGAAACCCAAACCAATTATTCAGGCCTCTGAAAATCAGGCTTAATCTTACTTGCAGCTGAACATATTTCTAAAGGTTGATCTACCATTTATTGAGTATGTTTTACAAGTATGTGCTGATACTAAGCATTTACCATATAATCACACATCATTTACCTTTCACAGCAGCATTTATTTATCTACCATTTTACAGGGAAGGGAATGGAGTAAAGCACCTTGTTCAAACTCACACAGCACCCTACATCCCAAGAGATGGGTTCATTGGCATATTACAGAATTCAAGCTGGAGAAGCATAACTAATGTAATTTAGGATAAAATATGAAAGTGTTAGAAGCACCCAAATTCATTTGTCAGCTATTATTTAAGCCCTAATGTGACTGGCCTTTATAAAGCCATAAATTAAAAAGGGAGGTAAGACCATACATAACCAGTTATGTCTGGCAATGTGATAGATACTATATTCAGACCATATTGATTTTGGATTACAGAGAAGAAATACTTGATTAGAGAGCTCATGGGAGGTACAAAGGAAAGGAATTTTAGTTTGGAACTAATTTATTTCTTAGGATTGTTACTTAAAAGGGGGAGTGGGTATGGTATATACATGATGCAAGGGTATAATAGTTTTCTCTGGCCTTTCTTTTCTATATCAAAAGCAGGTTCTAGCCTGAATATCTTGGTTAATAGGAAAACAGAAACCTCTCTATAACCTGCAGACCTGGATTGGCCAAGACTGCCTATAGAAAAACCAACAATTGCCAAAAGCCCCTCCTTACTCTCTTGATAGTTTAATGCCCAATGTACTGACTGCAAATTTCAGTTATCAAGAAGTACGTGGCTCTGTAGGAAAAACAAATTAAAATATTGCCCCAAATCTTGAGCATTCCTGTTTTCTATTGGCACTCTCAGTCAATTTTGTTATTTACTGTATGTTGCCCGTCTGTTTACTGAAGTAGAAACAACACTGTTGAAAATAGTAATGTCATGTAACTAGAGAAACATTAGAATTAGAGCAAGACATGAGATGAATTGATGGGATTAATGATCTGATGCTTTAGTGGAAACTGATTACCACAGGAGTGTGGAGGATACTTGTGATACAGGTCAGCGTAGGCTTAATTTGATAAAAGTAGAACCACTAGAGGATAGTAGTACGCACACTTGTAGAAGGGAAAAAACTCCCTACCATATCACTACCTTCCCAAATCCATTCATTCAGCAAACATACCAACAAGTTATTATTTATTTATTTATTTATTTTTGAGAGAGAGAGAGAGAGAGAGAGAGAGAGACAGAGACAGAGACAGAGACAAAGACAGAGAGAGAACTGAACTGGGGGAGATCCCAGTTCAGCATATGGTTCTGCGTGGGCCGGGGCCGGGATTTGATCCCCGGTCCCCGGCGCTGCTTAACCCACTGAGCCATCCTGGCTTCCCCAACAAGTTATTACTGAGTATCTTCTATACGTCAAGCACCCTTCCTGATACTCCCAGGCACTGAAGGCCCCGTAACAAGAAACACAGACAAGGCCCTCACTCTCAAGGAGCTTAGCCTGCTTAAACTGGGACGAAGGGTGTTCCTCTAGTTTGTCTGGCAGTTGGATAATATAAATACGGGGATGCCCCAGAAGCTGCAGGCTGCAGGCTGCATATCAATGTGTTTAAAGATCCGTGCTGCCTTTTATCATGCTTTCTTTGTTATGAAGATCATTTGGGTTGTACGCCTGACACAGTGATATTCAGGTACGGAAGAAGACTGATAATTGTTAACTTGCTTAATAATAATGGGATAGCAAACACTTAAGAAGTGCTTACCATATGGCATACATTTTACATGTATTATCTAATTTTTTCTCACAACCCCTGGATGACATCTGCACGACATTGTCTCTATTCATCAGGAAACCAAGGCACAGAGAAGTTAAGTGATTTGCCTGCAGCTACACACCTGGAGTGATGCTGCCAGGATTCAGTTCTAGTGCTGTCTGGCTCTGTATGTTGCTGCCTTCAGCAAAGCACCTACTGTGTGCCTGGTTACACATTTTATTTCTTTAACTCTTCACAATCCTGTGAGGTAGGGGATATGATCTCAGTCTGGCAGACAAGGACACTGAGGCTCCCAGAGAGGCAATGGCTGTGCCTGTGCGTGTTCAAACTCAGGAGGATCTGGCTGCAAAGCCAGGGCTCTTTGCCCTCTCTCCATGCTGGCTCTCGAAGAAGCTTGCCCTAGTGAGTTTTTCGGAAGCTTGGGCACAGACTCACAATTCGGTTCCTCCAGCAACCTGTTTGTTTTATCTGTCAGGATGCCACATAAAATTTTACTTATGGAAAGTTTAAAGAAACACTAATAAAACAAGTTGGAAAAAATAAATTTCCTTTGACAAAATAAAAGGCTGGTCTTCCCTAAATTTCCAAAAAAGAATGTTTTAGAGAAGAATCAGGAAGGCAGATGGGAAATGCGCTGATAGGTTAGTGATACGAAAGGCCATCTGTATATATAGACAATGCCATCTCCAGGATTTAATGAAGGAGCAGAAGATAAGGTTGTTTTCCCTGAAGTTTACAGTTGACTTGACTACTTTGCCCAGGGTACATAAAAAGAATGAGAGGCATACAGGAATCCAAAGAAACCTGAAAGAGGCAAAGCTACAAGTTCATAATGCAAATGAACTGGGCCATGGTGATAAACCCCAAGTGTCTCATGAGTCCTTTTCAGTCCTCAGCAGACATGGTATCTTCACCGTTACCATAATTCAGGCTTTAAAGAATTATGGTAATAGAAAAACAGGACTTTTCATGCAGGTGAAATGATAGCATAGGAGACTTGTTGAAGTATGATAATATTTAGCTCCTTATGAAGTAATATTTAGCTACTTATCTTCCATTTGAAAGGTATTTATCTTCCATTTGTTTATCTAAATTTTAAGAAAATTGTCAAACTTCTGTAGAGTTAGCAGATAATGTCCTGACTAGCTCTTTTGATACGTTCTTCTTAAAGAAAGGAGGTCCTTATTCCCAATTCAACCTTTTCTAATACCTCCAAATTTGTTCCCAAGACACTGGTAAGATGATCTCATTGTCTTTTTAAGTGCTTTATGGGGACATTTATCACATAAGGAAGTCCTTCCGTGGGGGAAATCATTGACTGTTGGATTCATATACTTTTCAGATAGAAAGTGCGTAATGAGTGTTCCTATGATATTGAACTTGGTGGGAAGGATGGACAACAGAGAAAGTGGCTGGTTGTTTAAGAAGATTATATGCAAATTATTATTTAGTCCCTTTCAGTTACTTAGCCATTTCTCCTAGAGTTCAAGTTGCCCATTAAGGACTAAAACATAATTCTACACTCTTGTCCCTCTATGAGATGGGCAGTCAAGAGAGGGCTCTTTTCTGGGCTGGAGAAAGGTTCAGGCACATGCAAATGCAGTGAGCTGTGCAAAGCTCTTGCTGTTCTGCTCTCATCGTAATGTTTGTTAACAATAATTTTCTCCACTCTTTTCTGGTGAACTAGAATCTGGTCCACAGTGTGTCTTTCAGGACCTGGAGGGCTGGACCTTGGCTGTGACCTAGCTATGCTCTCCCCGCTCTCCTGACCTCACTCTCCCTTTGCTGTAACTCTTTGCTTTATCAGAGTAGAACCAACTTCTGTGTTCCTGGCCGTGGCCTAAGGCACTGGGTCCACACCAATGAACTCCACAAAAACCACTCACTGAAAATGTCCAAAGCCCCTTGCCCAGCACCCTGCCTCCCATAGTTTCATTCACTCAGACACTTTCCATTTAAAAGACCCAGGAAGCCAACCCCACTGCTTCAGCAATAGTCACTGGCCCACGGCCCTCCCAGGGCTTTTACCTTAGGGTTTCCCCGGAGGAGCCCCGCCTCTTCCACAGGTTGACTAGGCTGCTGGACCTGCTGGCTGCTGAGGAGGACTTGCCATCGCCCACGTGCATGCGCACCACAGTGGAAGTGGTGAAGGCGCTGCGCACGTTTCTCTCTGGTTTGGCAAGGATGATGTATACCTTTGGCACAAACATGCAGCCTAGCGCCACAGTGGCACTCAGGCTGACTGAGAAGCACATGGTGATGATTTTGTAGTTGCTGCCAAAGTAGATGGGCACAAAGGCCAGCCATATAATACAGGTGGTGTACATCGTGAAGGCAATGTACTTGGCCTCGTTGAAATTCGCTGGGACATTTCTGGTCTTGAAAGCATAGAAGGTACAGCTCAAAATGAGCAATCCATTGTATCCGAGAGGCGTGACCACTCCTAGGTTGGTGGTATTACAAATCAGGTAGACTTCCCGGATGCTCGGGTAGTCGTGCATTATGTCGGGAGGCTCCATTATGAAGAGGGCGACAATGATGCCCAGCTGGATGCATATGAGAATGAAAGCAATCACCAGCTGGGCACAGGCACTCATGAATCGGGGCTTTTTGGTACAGATCTTCTTCTTGCTGCCAGCCAGGATCCTTGCAATGCGGTTGGTCTTGGTTACAAGAGCTGAGTAGCTCATGGCTGGGGAGAGACCGATGCCAATTCTCTGCAGGTAGCAGTAGACCTGCTTGGGCTTCGCAATGAGGCAGAAGGTGCATAAGTAGCCCAGGCAGATGCCAGCCAGGATGATGTAGCAGAGTTCCCTGCTGGACGACTTGACGACGGGGGTGTCACGGTAGATGATGAAGACTGCGGTAACAAACAGGGTGGCCAGGAGGCCCAGGCAGGCAAACACCACAGCAGCAATGGGCTCAGGGTCACCCCAGCGAAGATACTGTACTGGGATCAAGTCGCAACCTGCAGAGACACAGGCACATATTGAAAAAGGACGACAGGTTTATTTGGGTCACTTGTGCCTAAGTTATAAGCAGCTGCTTATGACTCTTCGACTTTGTCTCCAATTCACTTTTCTAATCTCTGGATCTCATACTACTCATTTTTTTTATATAGCCATTCATAAAATATTTATCTTTATGTTATCAATACAGACTCCGTGATAGGCGCTGCTCTAGGTGCTGAACACAAAATGATTAAGAACATATTACCTGCCCTCATAAAAAACAACCAGGGCTGCGATGGGAAGCTGCTAAAGAATTACAACCGTAATAAGGGCCAGGAATCCTGACCCAGTCTGTGGGAGCAATAAAGGCTTCCTTCAACAGCAATTAGCAAATGAAAGGATTGGTTTGGCTGAGTTGGGGATTGAGTAGGTTTGTCAAACAAAGATTAGTTGTAAGGAGGCAATGAAGGCAAGAAAGGAGACTACTGCACAATAGTGTTGAGTGGCTAAGACAAGGCAGGGCAGTAGGCAGGGGGGATCTTGCCAGGCAGAGTCTAGATTAATATGAAATCACTGGACGGATCTATGTAGAGCAGAGGAAATGACAAGATTAAATTTGTGTGTGTATTTTAAACATTCCTTTAGTTGCTGTGAGTGTGGGTTTTAGATGAGATAAAGGTGTGGACAGATTTGAGAGTTATTTGAAGCAATACAGAGCATTTACGTGGATGTGGGGGTATGTATGTGAGAGGTAAAGTAACCAAGAATGACTAACATGGGTTCCATCTGTGCTGTGTGCTGTCCTTGAATTTACTATATAGAAAAGTAAGGATTTTCAGAGGATTATATGGTCTCAATGCCACAGAAGAAAAGATAGTATTAAAAAAAAAAAGAAGAAGGATGTAGTAGAGGAAAATTGACCCCAAGGGCAAACAACTTGGCAAGCAATTGGGCTGTACAGGAAGTCCCAGTATGCCCCAAATTATTTCCTAGTCACAGCTTTCAGGGTTTTGTATTAAGTCACTTGAGTATGCAGCAGAAAAGAGTGATACATTTGGCATCATTTGAGTTATGTGCCTTCTTTTCAAATTTCACTGGAATCACCTAGAGATATTAATATTAAAAAAAATACTGTGGCCTGGGTCTCACTGACACAATTTCTGATTAATTGGCCTGGGCATCAGGATTTTTTTAAAGGCAGTCTAAGTGTTTCTAAATGTGCAGCTGAAGTTGAGAATTACACCTCCAAATGGTTCATTCCTGTCAATTAGATAAAAAAATGAATTGAGATGCTTCATTGAGTGAGTTAAGTAATCTGGAGAATTGGACATTTGAGGAATGTGGTAGAGATTACTAATTGCTTGCAAATATTTATTCTCTCCTTTACCCTCAGCAACAGATCACCAATTACATTTGGGGCGGTAAAGGTAAAATGTAGCTAAAACACTACATTTTCCAACAGCCTTTGCGGTCAGATTTGCCATGTGACTAGGTGTCTTCAGCCAGTAAGATGTAAACTGAGAACTCCTTAAAGGACTGTGACTCATCTTGGGGTGATCCATTTTTGCCCTTCCTTCTGCCGCCTGGAATATAAACATGATGGCTAGAAGTCAACTTTCAGGACAGAAAACATGTTCTGAGTTTGGGAAGAGAAAGTAGAGAGAGCCCCAGTGCCTGTTAACCATGGAAACACTGACCAGGTATGGACTATGTAGATTACATGACATTTACCTTGTTTAAACTACGTTTTTTTTCTCTCTTGGATATATGCAGCCAAACCAAATCCTAATTGATACAGGTGCAAGGTTTTCCTATTAACTCCCATATCTCATGATCGAGAGTGTTGGAGTAAGTGGCTTCGAGTATTAGCGGTTACTGGGAGGTTAGGAAGGCAACAATAAATAACACTAGCAAAGAAGCATGAGGGTCTTTCAAAATACATCTAAGGGCAGCTCTGTTGCATTATAAAAAGGAAATGAAACACTCTTTCTTCTTCCCTTAGTTCTGCCTTGGTAGTCTCTGTCTTCAAGATCTCAGATTTCATGGGTACCATTAGTATTGTAGTTAAATTCATTATGGATTTAATAGGATTTGTGAATTAGCCCAGGATCCTCAGCATACTTTACAAAATATCTATGGGAAAAGTGTATCCTTATTTTAAAAACCTGTGCGTTTATTACTGAAACAAAGTGCCTTTAACTTAAAAAGTCTATGGATAGTCCAGACTAAATGTGAGACAGTCATTTTACATAAATCCATTGATTATAAATAAACACATATCTCATTGCTAGTGAATATGCTTTATCCACATTTTTAGGTGTTGGTGCTTATATGTTGGAATTCAACCTCTGAAATATTAGTAAACTATAAAGTTTAGGTTCATATTCATAAACGTCTTCCTTGTAGAGACTAATTTACAACAGGAAAATAGGGATTAGTCACTGCTATTTTATTCTTTCATAAAAATGCATTTATAACACTGATATCAAAATGACATTTATTACCTACTACAGTTAATTTTACAGGGGCTTGTTTCCCCTATTAGTCATGAGCTACTAATGTCCATAGAAACTTATAGATACAGGAAACATGTTGTGTGTACCTGAATCATGACTCCTTTTGTTAACTAAAGAAAATCAACTGAAAAAAAAGTTTACTTTGAGGGCTTTCATTTCACAATCTTCTTTTCTGCTATTCTGCTCAATCTTAATTGCTTTTATCTAAATGTAATTAGTACCCTAATTACTGAATGTTTTGCATATGATTACATTTACCACTATTTTTTTAGGTCAATTATTTTCTTCAGTTCTTCATGTGCTATTCATTAACATCATGTGGGAAACTATAGAAAATCCATTAGATAGATACGTTGGAAAAAATATGCAGAAAGCATGCCTATAATGTGATGTGATTATTTTCACAAATTTAGCAGAATTCATACATTCAAATGAATTTTTTTTTTCATTTAATATGAACTGCTCAGAAAGCTTTATGTTTAGTTTAATGATGCTCCCATTGCACAAACTACTTTTGTAACTATTTTCTTGGAATTGCAAATTGAATTCTGATTAGTGTAATAATCACTGAATCTTATAATTGGATAAAATCTTAGAGTTTTCCCAAATGGATGTGCATCACAATCATTTGGAGAGCCTACAAAAAATACAATTCAAAGGTCTGAACTTGGGGGATTTTGAGTCAAGTACAAAGGAATCTCATTTTGAATAAGCAAGCTCAACTGGTCCTTGGCTGGCCTTAGAGATTTTTAGGCCAACTTCACGTCCACTGTGTGAATGAAGGTCTCATATAATAATTCCAGGGGAAAGCTGGGATGGCTCAGCGGGTAAAGCGCTCGCTTTGAAGCCCCGAGGACCGAGGATCGAATCCTGGCTCCGGCCCATGTGGACCCACATGCTGCACTGGGGAGTGCCCCCAGTTCAGTTCTTGCCGGGACCTATGTGGGAGGCTCCCGGCCCAGTTCCTGCCCTGCGCAGCCCTGTGCCTGCCTGTGGAGTGAAACTATATGGAAAACTAATGCTGTCAACTATGGAGACTGCTCTGGGCCCTCCCCCTTCTCTCTGTCTCTCTCTGTCAAAAATCAATAAAATAAATCTTTAAAAAAAAAAAATAATAATTCCAACAAGTAATCACCCTAATCCTACTTCAGGCTTTCCATGAACTACATTTTGTCAAGGCCGGTGGTAAGGGAAGACAGATTGGAAAGGAAGGAGGTTAGGATGGCAGGTGGAGATCAGAGATAAATAAACTGCTCCTGAAGACTCTCACAAGGAAATAGTCAAGGGGATGATAGGGAAAAACCTAAAAGTCATTGTACTGAAGTAAACATTCAGCTGGTAAAGACATTTTAGAGCTAGGATCGAAAGAAATTATGAGGTAGACAGAAGAATCATGAGAGAGGCTTCTAAGCACATTGATGCAATGTTATTAGTTAAATTAAGGGCTGTAGGAAGTCAAAAGTCACATATTATAGGGATGATATCTAGTTCCCATTTGGAGGTATTGTGTTTGAAGTGTCTGTAACCTACTAAACAGATGAAAGCAGGAGCTTAGTTAGAAGGGTGGAATTTATAGCTTTAGGAATCATCTGTTCACAGGAGGAAATAAGAGACACGGAAATGAACGCAATCAATGAGGAAATTCATAGATGTAGATGAGACTGGAACACAGAGGTGTGGTATAACACCAAGCTTAGGCAATGGCAGAGGAAAGGGCTAAGTCAGGGAAGGCGTATGATAAAGCTGCTTAAGAAAGTGTGTCAGAAGCCAAAGGAAAGTGTTCAGTTGGATGGCCCATCAGACCCTCCTAACAATATCACTTCAGTTTTTCTTTCTTTCTTTTTTAAAATCCTTACCCAAAGAGCTTGCTCAAAGCTTTGAACTTCAGGTTTACGAGTATCTCTCTTGGTGTATAATTCTCCTATATTCTCCCACCCCCACCCCACTACTACTATTAGATCTATTTATTTTGAACGAGGGGTGGTATCTTTCCATTGCTAACCCTATAATAATATAAATGTAAATTCCCCTTGATTACTACCTCTACTATGTGCAGTGGTTAACAAACATCTGAATACCTGTTATTCTTTCTAATTCTCTTCTTTATTTTCTTTTGTGAATTTCTGGGCATTTTCTCCATTTGCGTTTTTTGTTGTAGTTTTTTAATCCCTGTTTTATTCTTAGTTAATGGTAAGTTATTGGAAGTGTGGTAAGTTACTATATACCAGAAGGCATGTAGAAATTAACAAAGAAAATACAATATATATGTTGTATAACTTTATTATTTCATCAGTTTAGCATATGTTATATTTTAGATTGAAGACTATTGATCATGTCAGAGCGGTTTCCTCCTAGCAAGCATATTTGACTTTTTCATAAGATGTACATCGTCACGTTACTTTCTCAGAATGCAGGTGAGCCACAGATTAGAAAACCTTGGCCTGTTTTCTGATAACATCTATTTTAGATAACTATCCACTTCTCACTTTCCTCCCCTTTCATGCTTGATCTGTATTCTGTGGCTCCCTAGTCTAATCTAATCTTTCATTGGTTGAAGTGAAATATATATTGAAAATACAATGTGTTTTATTTTAAAGAGAAAGTGAGCTTCCCAAACTGTATTATCCAAATTCATTCTATGTTTTGACCAATGTGCTTCTGGATACACTGAATGGGAGAATGGATAATCCACTAATTACCTGGACACCTAAAAATTATATGACTGCTCAGCAGTAACTGATACACACACTGACTGTTTGGGTATTAGTATTACAGGGTTAGTGTTCCTATAGTTAATAGTCACAGACTATTGCATTTTCAAACTGTTCTGTTCAGACAGAACAAGTGGGAAGGTAAAGATCCTGGAGATGCCTGATACTCCGCAAGTCAGGCAAGGCAGGAATTTCTTACAAGCTCCATTATTCTTGGTATAATTTTGGAGGGAAAAAAGTTGCTCTTGAGAATCTCAGAATCAACTGTATGTGTCCTCAGCTGCCGATTAGGCCATTTCAGGTATAGAAAACTAATAGGGGACTGTTGTGGGATTATCCTTTGACACATAAGCAGTAATTCTGGCCAGAGTGCAAGGGGTTGACTGGTGACTAATGACACATGCTTGCTTTCAGTGTGTTCCATCAATAGGTCGCTTGCATGACTTTCCTCCTCTCTTTATCTTCTGGATTTGGATCTCTTGGATGCTGGTCAGAGACATCAGAGGAATGCTGATTCAGAATTTTTTCTGCATTGCCCATATCCCTGATCCTTTCGTATTTGCTCTTAACTTGGCCTAAGCTAAAGTTTTTGATCACTTCCATAGTTCAGAAGAATTAGAAGTGGTGTGTGTGTGTGATTGATTGATTATAGAGTAAAGGTCTGTCCTCCCTGCTTGAATCTAAGCACCCTGATGTTAAAGACTTTGTCTCTTTTGTTCACAAATTGGTACAGGGTCTCACTCATATGGTTGGCATAGCAATTTATAAATTAATATATTTATTATATAAATAAGTATGTAATTCTCATCTGGTATGTGGATCAAGTCATTCTCAACAAACCTTTTTGTTATCTTGTAGAAGTCCCATCTTATAGAACTGTTAGGTACTGCTATAGACAGAGGGCTAAATTCAATGGATTAGAATTTTAGTCCAGATACTGATAACTAAGAGAGGGCAAATCTAAGTAAGCACCTCAAAGGCTTACTTCTGCCTTGGTATGTGCCATGTTTCACATTAGAGATATTCCTTGTACTGACTAGGCATTGATAAATGTTTTGTGATTGACTGATAAATCTATTATAATTGAGAGTAATTAATTGAATCTGGGAAGGCTGCGTAGAGGAAAGAAGAAGGCAGGAAACACATTATTTTTTGACAAGAGCCATCTAACTATGAAGTTCAGATTCACTGTTCCCAAGAAGGCTGTTAACTGCAACATTTTGTACCTTAGGGCAGAAAAAAAAAAAAAGCCCCAAGTCCTCCACAGGGAAGGCATATTATAGAGTTGGCTGATTTTTACTATCACCTTAGTGTGAAAACATACCATGATAGATCATTCCCTCAAATAAAAACTTAGTCTCTATCCAAATGTTAGGTAAGTTTTATCAGAAACTGCCTCAACTGGAAGCCAGTGTTCCTGTTTATGCTA
>PVKE010010706.1:0-41865 GCA_004027555.1 Craseonycteris thonglongyai | reverse complement strand
GGGGCCGGGATTCGATCCCTGGTCCCCGGCGCTGCAAAGTGAGCACTTAACCCACTGAGCCATCCCGGCTTCCCCTAAATAGCACATTTTAAATAGGAATGTTTAGCAAAAGAAAATCAAGGAATTATAGAGTTTTCTGTGAATGTCATTCAGTAATGCCTTTCAATAAGATGCATGGAATCAGACTCCAATTAGGAAAACAGAAAGAGCTCTAAGGATTCAACACAGGGAGAATTTAATTCATGTCAGTTGTAAAACAGGTGACAGAACGGTTGAGAAACCAAAAAGTGGACAATGACTTTCAACAGGATAAAGCCTACAATCCTTAAACTGGAAGGATAAAGGGAAAAGGCAATGTCACTAGATGGCATTGTCAGGATTCATGGGGCATTTGTTAGGAGCTAGAGCGTGGGGCAGGGTAGGGCATGCCTGCGTTTCCCATCTTCCAGCTCTACATTGTCTCCCTCTTTCTTCCTGTTGGTTACACCTAGCTGGCAGCCAGATCCTAAGGAAGGCAGGGGAAGCTGCTTGCAGGATCATCACCCCATGAAATAGACCAGAGAAGGGGAAAGAAGAGTCAGGAATGAATCAGAGGGCCAACAGGCCTGGGACTTTGAACTCTCACACACAAAAAAATTTTTTAACTCACTGTTAGCAAATGCTGGTTTGATGTTATTAATATAATTTATACTAAAAAAAAATCAAAGTTATTTGTAATGGATTCCATCAGTGAGTCACCAAAGTCTGGGGAATGAACCATTAAAATCAGGACAGCCTTATCAGAAGAGATGATTTTGTATATATACCCATATTTTGCACTGAAATTGGGAGCCCTGTTGATTTTGCTGAATTAATTTTCTTCAAAAAAATTTTAAGAACATTGCCTACCTTAGTTTCTTGGTTTCTTAAATGCAGAAAGCTCCCAGCTCTATAACCTCTGTTATTCCTTTCATTTGGAATACTGAGAATCCCTCATTGATTTTCTTGTTAACCTTCTATTTATCTATTTGAAGGTTGCTGAGATTTGCTTATACTCTAACTTCAATGATATTTTCTGAAATGAATTTTCTATCACCAAAACTATACTGCACAGGACATGGCAAATATTTGTGTTCATTTCTTTGAAGCCTCAACCTGGTTGGCACCACTTTCTAAACATAGATCAGGATTAACTGAGTAATAAGGCAAAAGTGCACAGTAGTTCCTTTAAGAAATTCATCAATACTGTTACTGTAGAGGAGTCTTTTGAAAAGATTTAACCTCAGGTAGACAGAAACTTCAGAAATATTGAGAAATGTCCACATCCTAAGCCCTTCGCTGTTTGAAAAATTGTAATAAGCTTTATGCTATCAAGGAGCTCCAAGGAAAATATTTTCCATACTTTCAGTCTCCTATTTCACAAATTTCAGTGTGATTATTTTTTTCTTTTGTTTTGAAGAAACTGGTTGTCTCACTGTTATTTCTACTGGTCCTAGAGTCAATCTTTATTTCCCTTCTCTAAAATTGGGCATATTTAAATTTTAGCTGATATACTGTAATTCTCTTAAATATGTAAGGATAAGGGTAATGGCGAATGGAACTGACCACATTAAAAAAGGATAAGAAGCAAAATCGTTTTGATTTAAAACTATGTGAGAAGCTGCGAGTGTCAGGAAAGTGGCAGTGAAAGAAAAATACCTCTTTCTAAGCTGCAAAAGAAAGAAATTTAAGACAAAATTAGAGATATCAAACATTTTATAGGAAAGGGAGACAGATGTGCTTTTGCAATTGGGAAAATACTGGTTAACTTTTAGTTGTGATCACACTTCGGTGGTTTCTATGTGAAGCAAATGTTTTGGCTCTAAATGTGTTTCTGCAGCTTTTATGTTTTCTGCCTTTACCAACCTGGAGACAAGGAGAATAAGGAAGAATCTGACTCTCTGATGAGGGTCAATCATCACAAGACTTGGCTGCCCTACAAATATCACTCATTGATATACCGTACACTTTAGTGCTTCTCATATAAACTCTTAAAGACCACACATGCCAGATTTGGGGGCAAAATTGTAGAAAGTGGTCCTAATATATATTGATACCCACAATTCATTCTCTCACATGAAAGAACATGGTGTTGGAAAGGGCCTAAGACATCATCAGACTGTAATTATGTCTGCTGTCGTGTGAATGAAGCATATAGTGACAACTATTTTTTCTTCTTAAAATAGTTTTAATGGCATGGTTGAATTCATTCTTTTCCTGATGTGACTCTAATAGATACTCTTTTTGTAAAATGTACAAAATAATAAATTGTCAGGAGCTGAATTATTCTACATTTGGTTATCATTTTCCCATGAGACACTGGGTGGTCATATTAATAAACTCACTCCTGAACACAATTATGTTCTTTAGTAGCCTAGAATGTTAGTGTCACAATGGGGGCTTAGGGGAAGCCAGTATGGCTCAGTCCGTTAAGCTCTCGCTTTGAAGCCCCTGGGACCAAGGATTGAATCAAGGCCTCGGCCTATGTGGACCCATATGCTGAACTGAGGTGTGCTTCCCATGCGGGAGGCCCCCAGTTTGGTTCTTGGACCCCAGTTCGGACCCTGGCTCGAGGGGCCACACCTCCCATTCGGGAGCCCTCCAGCCCACCTGTGTGGAACAAAACCATGTCGAAAACTGATGACATACAACTATCGAGACTGCTCTGGGCCCTCCCCCTTCACTCTCTCTCTCTCTGACTGTCAAAAAATAAAATAATCTTACAAAAAAAAGGGGGGGGGGTTAGACACCATCAGTCTTTCATTTTAAGTGTGAGGAAACTGAGGCAGAGAGGCTGTGATTTCTGAAGACACAATTAAAACCATAATTCCATGATCTTGCAACTCTCAGCCCAGTGACCCCTTCACGACATCATTTGGTCTCTATAATGAACCTTTTATCCAGCACTTTTAACTCACTCTATCTGTGCCAGCCCACTTTAAAACTTTGCTTGCATGGGCAAATTATTTATCAGCATCCCAGAAAATTTGGAGTTCATCTATCTGAAACATTTTCAGCAGGAGATACTGTTTTACTAGTCCCTTAATTGATTAATCCCAAGAAAACAGGTTACCTCCAGTTGCATATGGTACCTAGAAGTGTTAGGGTGTGGGATAGAATTGCTTAAGTATGGAAGTTAAGACAGAAAGTCCCCTCAAAAAATTGACCTGTAGAGAAATCCCCTTTTAAGTGGCAGCGTTGAATAAAAGTCCAAAACGTTGAAAGGTCGTAGACTTGGAAAATTCGAATGTTCTATGTTCAAGGCCTGTGCTTTATTCGTGGCCAAAAAGATATGCAAAATGCTCTGGGACTAAACATGAGTCCTGGAACCTATGCCTACGCTGCTTCTAATGGGCTCCCTTCATATATAACTCCCCAAACTAAAAGAGTACTGTGGGCCTGGTCCCAGGAAAACTTTGGTAAGTATTTCAAGAGGAGTTTGAGGAAAGAAAGAATATGGTCCAGATACAGAGTGAGTGAAATGCAGGTGGAAGCCCATGCGATACAAACACACGGATCTAGTTTAAAATATGCTAGATTAGGATATTTAAGATGCAAGGTTTTTGTTTTGACTCGAGGATTTACTACCACACAGCACACAGCCGACCTGTGCTAGAACGGGTGTGGGAGAGCGAAGGAAAAGCATCAAGAGCTCTAAATCAACCAGGGAGTTAAGTGAACAGCGACCCCCTTCTCTAAACTCGTTGCCAAGCTCCCTCCCACTTCCCTTTCCCCGGGTAGAGGTAATGCACTTAAGGTCCCGATCCTCGAACGTCCCACCAGGATGGGGGGGACGCTGGCTCGACTCGGTCCTTCCCACTCGCCGGCGGTTTCTCCGAACCGGGCCAGGGGAGCGCCGCGGGGAGACCCGAGAGCGGTCGCGTGAGGGCGGAGGGAGGCTCGGCAGGCCAGCGGGCGGCTTTATTGTTTCCTTCGCCCTCCTCCGCCTGCGCCTCGCCCCCGGCGTCACTGGGAAGCCGCCCGAGCAGCCCGCCGGCGGGTTATTTATAGAGCGGGCTGCGCGCGCGTCACGGAGCCAGGCCAGGCTGACGGGGCCGCTGACGCGCTTGGCCGCGGGGCTGCGCGCCGGGCGCGGGCGACAATGGGCTTCTGTGTGTGCTGCTGCCGCCGCCGCTGGGGGCTGGGGGCTGGGGGCTGGGGGAGGAGGACCGGTGGCCGCTCCCTGCCCCCCGTCCCGTCCGCGACCCCCCGAAAAGTGACTTGCCTTCTCTGCCCCAGGCCGGGACCGGACCCCGCCAGATGCTCTTAGTATTATTATTTTTTATTTTACCAGTAAGTTTCCTTTGGCTCAGCCCCCGCTTCCACTTAGCCCGTCTCCCCCTTCCCCCCTCCCCAACACGGTGAGTGAGGGGCTTTAGCCGGCTGAGAGCAACCACTTTTTGCGTCCCGCGGAGCGGGTCTCATACAAAGCGCACCAGCGAGGAAAGCGGTGACTGAGGGGCCGGGAGCGCCGGGCAGGTATTGTATCCTGGATCCCAAACCGGGGCTTTGTGTGGGGTGGGGGAGGGGATCTGGGGTGGGTGTGAACGCCCGACAGTCCATCCGGGGCTCCTGTCGCCCAACTCCTCTGTCCCTCTGGCCTGAGCGCAGGAAGACGATGTGGATGAGTAGCACGAAGAGTGAAAGAGAAACTTCTGCGTGATTGACTAGATGAGACTCCTCCCTAAAGGCCAAGACGCTCGAGACCCCCCCCCGCGCGCCCCCCCTCCCCCCGGCAGCCTCTAGCCTCCCCTCCCCCATCCACTCTCACCCGCCTTCCCTAGCGAAGCCTGGGACTTTGGAGTCCTCCCCTTCCGCCCTCCTCCCCACCTGCGGGATTTGTCCTTTTACACCCGCGGCCCGCGGAAGGAGGGGCTGGCGAAGACTTTTTAGGGACTGCCTAGGATGTGGTGACTAGCTCTGAACCCTTCCCTTTCAGCTGCCGGGAGCTGGGAAACCTTGCTCTGGAGCCTCTCGCACGTGGCAGGCAGGCAGAGAACTTGCTGTGCCTTCTAGGAAATTGCAGTCGATTTGTAACGCAGTTTCGCTAATTGGGAGTTCAAAATTAAACTTTAATAAAGCATTTGTGTCGTCTCGTCTAATTGTGAAAGCTTTCATCCGTCCTGGTAGATAGACTCTTAAGTCTCAAGTTAATGGCGCTAAACTAGATTCCCCCGCAAGTACAATTCCGTCAGCCGTCGTTGGCGCAGCTGGATTTCCGTAAAGTACAGATGTTGCTAATGGCAGCTTAAGCACGGATGGGCAGATAGCATACGGAATGCAACATGCTGCCATATGGTTCTTTTAGCCTTTCACCTCTAGGGATATCAATCACATATATTCTGGAAACTTAATGACTCTCTGAACGGCAAAATGAATTACCTGATACAATTTATATCCCTTGACCCGATACGTTATAATAACAGGAAGATAGCAAGGCATCTCACAGTTTCTGTGATATAAATTGAGCTACAGAGCCACATTTCAAATTCCACATCTATTTGTAGTTTGAGGGGCCCTGTCATCGTTCTGGTGTGAAAGCTGTTTCTGTATTGCCTTCCCCCTCCCACCTCTGGATGATACAGTTTATAAAGTTTAGGGAAACTGTTGTCTTGGCAATTGCCAATCAACCCACCAAGTAGAGGGTATGGAGAAATGGAAAATATGAGTCCCAAGAGCTAGTTTATGTAAGAGTTAGCAATCTTTACGAACACCATACGTTTGGGTCCCAGAAAACTAAAGGACTCCTAGGAAAAATAGGTGTTCTGGGAGTCCCTTCAATATATCTCCTAAATCCATTCATTAAAGAATTTGAAATTATGTTTTAAAAACTTCATTCTTAAGCTTTGGAAAGTAACTTACAGAAAGCAGTGCTTAGTAATGTGAAATATAAGGATGACCTCGGCAAACCAGTTTCTATACAAACACTCTCAACACATGTGTCTACTTCAGTTTGAATCATGTTTGATGTGATATTGGTCATTTACTTTTCCCCCCAACATGTCAGTGACAGCATACTGAAATCACTATTTAAATCCTAGTAGAATTATTCTGTAATATTTCACAGGTCTTATTTTTAAATATCCTGATGACTAACAATATGTTTAATTTATTGCCTCTAATTTCAGATTACAATCATGGTGTCCTTTATGGTATCCTTCCTTTTTTCTTCACTAATGCAGAGGCAACACTGTAAAACAAGAAACTTAAGGGTAAAAAATGTAAAATAACTCACAACAACATTTTAAAATTTTACCTATTAAGGGATATCCAAAAGCTATAGACATGCTAATCTTTTAAAAGATTTGCTTCCAACAATATGTAAACCACATTAATTGATGTGAATGGATAGACTAGCAAAATACCCAAAATAGATGTAAACAGTCTAAAAAAAGTACACATTCTCAATCATGACAAGTTTCAGAAAGTTAACATTTTGAAAGTTTGTCATGTTCTTTCAGAATCATTTTGAAACTAGTAAGATGATTCTCCTTTGGTAATGGTTGATAATTTGTTACTTGGTGCTAGAATTAGTGCAATAATTTTGACGTTATTATAAAATAAGATCTTTTGTGTATGGGTATAAGAAAATCTCATACAGATGAGATACACTTATTTGAGTTATGACAACCTTTTGTGGGTGCTTTTTTTGGTTTTTTAATGGTTGAGATTTTATTTCTTTCTGTAGCATCAGCACTCAATGGATTTTAACCTTGATCAGTAGTGAGTTTGTCAATGACTCCATTTCCATGACTTCTGAATAGACAGTGAGTTGTCCTTTAATCAGTCACACAGAATTCACCTTATAAAGCTGTTATTGTTATGAGCAGATATTGCAGCCTTTTGTTGTGACTTGTGATTAATAACATGTTCTTCTGTCAAAATCCAGGCTGAAAGGCCTGCTGTGCATTATTTCAGAATTCAAGCCCATTAATAAATAAAATTCCAAGCAGCACTATTTCTCAAATTATAAGATTACATATAGTTCATGAATAATTTCCAGTCCTTTTGTAGACATAAACTATGTATATTTGGGGGATACATATATAATAACAAAACCAAGATACATATCTTGCATCATGACTTTTATTTTATATGAAGATTTGATGGATGTCTATTACTCTAAATGAGATGGCTGTCTGCCAAGGTGATCCTTATAGTTGGAAAATATTAGCATGTTATTGTTTACCAGAGAATCGCTTTCTTTTTTCTTTCTTTTTTTTGAGCTCTCAACTCCACCTCCCTTTTTCAATATTGCCCCTCCATACTGCTAATCTGAGAATTAGTTTGGATAAGAAAACTTCTGAAAATGTGTTTGCATTGGCCAAGAAACTTTTCACCAGTGTTTCTGGTTGCTTGCTGGTTTACTGCCTTTATGTTGAGCTGGCATGCTTATTTTAACTGAAAAATGAAGAAAGACTATTAGGACAAGATATATATCCCCCATGTTCTAAGTCATTTTAATTGTGATGTAACCCTAGCTGCTTTGTTAATTTTTTTAGTCGTAAATATATTTTAAAGCATTTAAGATAGGGCAGATTTTTGCATTTCTCAAGGTAACATGGGACAAGTTATGGATAGGCTTTAGGCCTTTAATGGAACTCTTCACTGGAGTGAATGGGTGTGGGGAGGAGAGCCAGCAGGAAAGAGTATAGTCCCACCGCACTGGCACTGTTTGCTTTTCAAACTTAAACCCCACATTGCATGGGAAACTTGTTTTTCTCTTTTATAGCATTTCATTTTTAAAGATTAAAAACAAAACAAAACCCACCAGTCTGTAAATATTTAACTTGCCAAACAGGAAACAATCTTTTATTCTCAACTATATGCAGCTTTGTTTTTATCTGGGTTAGTGTGAGTGCCATGTAAACACCACATAAAAATTTGATTTGGTTTTCCTTTGAGGATTGACAGAAACTTCAGTTCATCTTGTTCTCTCTTCCATGTTCTGTATTCAGATATTGAAATACAGTATTTTTATACATTTATAAGATTGTGTTTGCATTTATTTAATTTATGCTTTTTTTTAAAGCATGTAGCCTTGAATGTTTGTTCCACTTTTTTTTTTTTTTCTTCACATCATTACTCTGGTACTGCTTGATGTAACTTGATTAGCTCCCTCCCCAGTCATGATTGGTAATTAAAATAGGCATTAAAATTAGTCACTTAGCAATTTTGCTGTTCAATTGGCAATTAAATTACTTAATTGCAATTAAAGTCCTAATTTTAATTGGCAAAATGATAGATGTAGATTTAAGATAATATGTATAAATACTTTAATAAGTGTCTATATAAGGATTACTTAATTACTCAACTTTGAGTTTATGCTGTTAACTTTAGAACTTTTAAGTGAGCAATGAAATTTATATTACATCTATTCAAAGGATATGGTAATTAGATTTATTACTTATCACTATAAGGGTCCTTGCTATAAGTTACTTTTGTAGTGTTAAAACTGTAGGCTTGATAATTGCAGAATTATGATGAGAAAACGGGCAAACATGTCTTTGTCGTAATATATTGTATCTTTATTCTTATTTTTAATTGAGAAGTTCCTATTTACCAGTTAATCTGAGGAAATAATCAAAGTAGTTATTTTATCATTAAAGATAAAACAAAAACTAGCAAGCTAAGATATACACATAAAAACTATTGCAATGTATATATATTTTATCTACTTAAAGAAAATGCTATATAACACTGTGATAGTTACTAATGTTAATAGCTACTTTTAAAATTTCAAGTGCCCTGGATTTATTTATTTATTTATTTTTAGCATATAGCAACTTATTTTCAGAATTTTTAAAATGCCTTTTAGGACTTTGTACATTGTAATGACTTCCATGCTTACTGAAATTAGCAATGAAATCTAAAACCAAAGTTACCCTTTCTTACTTAATCAAAAAGAATTGTTACAGAAAAAAAAAAATGGTGGTTGCCAGGGTCTGGGTGAAGGAGGAAATGGGGAGTTATTTTTTAATGGGTTTAGAATTTCAGTTTTATAAGACACAGAATTATGAGGATGGATGGTGGTGTTGGCTAAACAACAATGTGAATGCATTTGACACCACTGAACTGTACACTTAAAAACGGTTAAGATGATTAAATTTTATGCTATGTGTATTTTGCCCACAATAAAAAAGAAAATATTAAGTGCTTAATTTAAAAGCAGATATTTAGGATGGTTACTGAGAGTCAAGCAGAAGAGAAAAGATTTTTATTATGCAAAATACTTTTTGAGTGGCATGAGGTTTTGCCATATGTTCAATTTTATAATTTTAATGTATAAGTAGATATTCTAGGAAAAAAAGTCCCGTTTTCTTCTGCACATCTTTACACATTTCCAGAACTGAGTTCTGAATTGAAGTAAGAAAGATCTTTGAAGTGTTTATATTAAAATGTTTTTTTGGTGGAAAAATGGGCTGAGTAAAATTGAGTAAAAGCCAGAACTACCCAAAATGTGACTATCAATTAAGCAATTGACTTGTTCTCTAAGTTTCCCATAGGAATGGGACAAATTATTGGTTGATTACTATCTATTAATGCAAATTAATTGAAAAGGCAAAAAAAAACCCTCCTCAATATTAAGAAAGGATTTTGTATTTTCAAATAGTTTCTGCCAAATGGCAATAAGCGCCATAAATGTAAGTTTCTCCAAATGTAACTTAAAATATATTTAAATTTAAAGCTTAAAATAGGTTTCATTAAGTAATTTTATTATGAAATGTCCTAAAGTTACCCATATTCAGTCTGAATTCTAAGGGTTACTCTCAGTTCATTTTTGGGAGACTAGTGAAATAAATCCCTAAAGGCCCCTGTCCCATGCATTAAGATAGAAAATCCTATGGGATTATATCCATGTTTGCTTTCTAAATTATACCAAAAGCTCAATTTTATTAAGTATAATCTGCCTAGCCATGTGTAAAATAAAATACTTTGGTTTATTTGTGAGTGCATGTATTAATTATACTGATGCTTTTATAAAAATATTTTTTCATATGTGTGCCAATATGTCCTGCTTAATATTAGTTACTATGATAAAATATATTAAGTAACATTACTTTCCAAAATGCTTTTCTGAGGTTATCTAATAGAAGTATAGGTTGATAGTAATAATAAATTTTAAATTTATTTTAGTTTAAAAAAAAAGCTACTTGCAGATAGGACCAATTTTTACTGTCATTTATTTTAAATTGTTTTAAAAAAGACCATTTTGGGATAACTTTATATATTTATATATGGCAGTAATTAAAAATTATACCGGATTTTGGACCCCCAAAACATTATTATCATTTTAATTGCGTTATAAAACAGTTTATATTCAAGAATCTGTGTTCAAGAATCTTGAAGGGTTGCAGTCATATAAATACAGAATTTCAGTTTTGTTTAGCCTAAAGCATCATTTTAACATTTTCTAAAAGGTTGTTCAACTCTACATTTTGATTCCATTATATGTGTAATTAAACCTCTATGCACAAAAGCATTCTCTTATGTACTAGCAAATATACCCACAGGAATCCTCTTCTAAACTATAATTTATTTAATCATGTAATCATTGTATTTTAAAACATGCTTTCATTTTCCCAAACTGTATGCCAATTTGAACTGCTTGGTGATAAAATGAGAGATTTTATTACTATTTTGATTTCGCCTCCCTGTGACCTAACAGTAAGTTAAACATGAGCAGGAGGAAATAAAATCTATTGTGAATTTAATTCCATGTATTAAATTGTTTCCCTTTCCCAGAAGAATAGAAGAGAATCAAATATTTGTAGTTATGAATTCCACACAATATGAATATTTGGGCCTGCAGCATGCTTTTTCCTCTGGTTTGGCATAAGTGGTAAATAGCTAGGATGTGTGTGTATGTGAGTGTGTAAGCAGTAAATTGCTAGGGGGGGAGAGAGAGAGAGAGAGAGAGAGAGAGAGAGAGAGAGAGAGAGAGAGAGAGATCTCCTCCGGAACGTTGTGGAGTCAGGCCCCCTACTGACAAGATCAGTCAATTGCAGAGACATGGGCAGTTCTGACACTTCGTTCCATCATGATTTGGTGGGGGACTCAAGAACATGGAGTTTTGGCGTGGTCCTTCTTTACTCTTTCTGATGCCTGTGCTGGATCCTTTCCACCTCGAGCACACCCGAGTCCTACCAAAAACACCAGCTCAAGAAGTAGCTTATCCAATAATTGGTTTAAGTGAGCTTATCAGTCTTGCATCTGGTGTGTCTTCCTAAGAAGTAATTCTTCCTAGGAACTAGAATAGCAATTTGAGAACAGAAGAGAATTCATACGGATTGTAGACTAGGAGGAAAAGTCCACCCTTTCTCTAATCTTAATATTATATTTAATCACTCCATTCCCAGTTAAAAATAATTATTTTAATAAGCTGCTATGTAAACTGCCTGCCTCTCCATCTTGGGTGCATTAAAGACTTGTGCAAAGGCTCTGCTACCAAGAAGCCAGACTCGACAAGTTGCTGTAATAGAATAACTCATCACAGTATGTCTTTCTTGGAGCTCATTTTAAGAACTCCCGAACACTTTTCCACTCTCTGGGAGAAAATTCTCACGTTATCCCTGGACTCAACACAGATTAAAAGCCAAGTTGTTTTGTTTTTAACGACAATGAGGGAAGAAAGTGTGGGGCAAATGAATCTACTTAGATGTGCCTATTTGTGTATGGAGGGTGATAGCTGCAACCTTAAAGTTTTTCCGGCCCCCGCTTTCCTAGGAATGTATTAAAAAATAATAACTGCCACCCCAGCGTGGCTGCGCTTGAGTTTCCGAGTGCCTGAAAATAGCTGCCGGGAGCCTGGCCCTCCGCTGGGATCAAGGAAAGCTCCCTCTGGCCGCGCCCCGCTTGCTCCCTGGCGGAAGGGGAAGGGGAAGGGAACCCGGGAGGGCGCCACAGAGCTAGAGCTGCTGCTATTTTGGGCCCCGCCGAGCGGGTGCGTCAATGCCTGCGCCCCTGCGTCACCGCCACCCCCACCCCTTTCCTTCTCCCCTGCTCTCCAAACTCTCACTTTTTCCCTTTCGTTTGCGTGGAATCGCTTCTGCCCACGGGTCTCTGACGCTACCGAGCTCATACTAATAAGCTATTCTTCTTCCTCCGCTAACCCCCCTACTCACACACCCTCAGCCGCCCCCATTCTCTCTGTCTCTCTGTCTCTCTCTCTCTCTCTCTCACACACACACACACACACACACACACACACACACACTTCCTGGTTTTATTTTTTTCTCGCGCCCGCTGAGCAGCGGCGGCAGTCGTAGCAGCAGCGGCAGGCGCAACATCTGGGGGAAACTTAAGGTGGTCACGTAGGTTTTGCCGAAATTGCGGTGCAGAAGAGTTTCGGAAGAGCTCGCGGCTACCCAGGACAGCCACAGGGCACCGAAAGGCTAAGCCTCTCCGGCTGTGGGGACCAGGAGGCGGCGCGGAGCGGGCCAGACGTGCAGATTAGAGCGGAACAGCGCCGGAGCGCGGATAGTTCCGTGGCGCGGTCGACCCTACTAGGATGGGGGAAGGGTTCGCCTAACCGTCCCAGGGGCTTGGCAGCCAGCCCGGCCGAGGGAGGCGGGGCGGCTGGAACACTGCGGGCGGAGAGGGACGACGCCCCCGAACCCTCCCTCCCCTCGGCCCAGCCTCCCTCAGCCCCACGGGAAAAGCCCTCCAGGGCCCGCCCAGCGCCGGCCGAGGGACCCGCTAGGGGGTTCGCTCCTGGGGGAAGCGTCGTTTCCTTTGCTAGAAAGCGCCTTGCGCCCTCAGCGTGGCGGGTGGATTGACTGGCTAAGTAGAGTTGGCAGCGACTCAGAGGGCTGCGGGAATACGACACTCTCCCACAGCCCATCGTGGCCCCTCTACCGGGAGGGCTGGACCTTCACTTGACACTGAGCGGAGCTACTGTACCCCCACGCCTCCCCAAGTTTTGTCTTTTCCTCTTGGATCTCGGGTGGAGTCGCGAGAGCCCTTGTGCTTTAGAGCAGGGGTAATTTGTCCTAAAACTGGTGGAAGGGTAGGAGTTGGGCACCGGGGAGTGTAGAAAGTATTAAGGAGTTGACAAGCGGCGAGATTAGAGCACCTTTCTGCAGAAGGCACACCTGTTGCCCGCTGCTCGGCTGCATTGTCCGCAAAATGAAAGTGAACGACGCCTCACTCTGACTTTTGGGGTCCCTGGAAGGCTGGGCTGGGTCACTGCCCATGCCCCTTACTTTTCCCTCTCTGCTCCCTACGCACCACGTTCTCCTTCCCACGCCTGCACTGAAGGGAAAGGAACACAGCAATAGACCTTGCCCCATCCCTTCCACCTTGGACGAGAGAGAGAGAAAGAGAGAGAGAATATGGATGTGCTAGAGGAAGAGGAGGCGGCGGCCAGGGACTGGGAAAGGGAGAAGAGGGGACATGCACTGGGTGAGAAAAATCCCACCCCAATTGCCTGATCCCCTGAGTGTCTCGTGTCATCCGTACGCGATTCCGCTAATGGGGGTGACGCTTGGGGGTCAGGTTAGGGAGCTGCCAGTCACACCGCAGCCGACGCGGTTCCAGATGCTGGCTACCTGGCCCACGCCAGGGTTCCCTTCCGCCCCTGCTTTTTGGAACCCTCCCCCACGTGTGAGAGGCAGGGCGGCAGCTGTGCGGCGCCGGTTTGGGGAGGTGGGTGAGATGTAGCGGTTCTGTGGGCTGCGTCGACCCGAGTGGAGAGGTCACACCTCTTTCGGAAAAAAAAAAGAAGAAAAAGAAAGAAAGAAAAAAGAAAAACCAAGCTAGCTACCAAGGTGAACCCATAGCGGTTCCCACCTTAAAATCGGCCCTGCTCGTGACGTCAGGTCGGAAATATACCAAAGCGAGCGCGGGCCAGGAGTCTGGGGAGAGCGGCAGCGCCGCGATTGGGCGGCCGGCTGCTGACGCGCGCTGACGCGCGGAGACTAGGTGCATGTTGGCAGCAGCCGTGCGAGCCACATAAACAAAGGCACATTGGCGGCCAGGGCCAGTCCGCCCGGCGGCTCGCGCACGGCTCCGCGGTCCTGCTCGCCAGCCCGGCTGGCCGCCATCCCCTGCTCCCTTCCGGCTCTCGGCGTCTCGCCTCCCGTCGCCCCTCTCGCCCACCCCTCCCCGACCCTGCAGCCGGACTCCCAGAGGGAACTACACTTCGGCGGAGTTGAATGAATGAAGAGAGACACCGTGAACTCCTAAGTGAGTAGGTGCAGCCCATGCAGCTCGCGTCTTCTTTCTTTTTTTGTTTCTTTCTTTTTTATAAATCCTTCTTTATTGTCTTGCACGTCTCTTCTTTCCACGTGTGCGGTACCGATTCTCTGGAAGTGGGTGCCAGAGGCTCGGAGCACGAGTGGGGCGGGAGGATGAGGAGTAGGTGCGCGCAGCCACAGAGGGCATTTGTCCGTACTCCAGGTTTGGCAGTTGCGGGGAGTTGGCTCCCAATAGAGGCTTCCAGGCTCCTCATTGGTGGACGTGGAAGGGAGACTTGCATAGTTCGGGGAACTGCGGACCTGCCCGCGGAAATGTGCGCAAAGTTTGCTTTTCATACGGAATTGATTGTGGACTTTGGACACGGAGACTTCAAGTCCTGTGTGTAAGAGGGGCTTGGACGCTGCCCGCAAAGTAACAGGGAAAGAGAAAGTTCTTCGCTTTCCGTGTTGCTTGGGAACTGTGTCACCCGGCTGGCCCGCGAGTGTTTCCTGGCTATTGTTGAGTAAGGGGTGGGGGTGTGGGGTGGGAGTAGAGTGTCCTGTTACTAAGTTGCCTGAAATGTCTTGTTTTGACATACGTCGCGCTTGTATACGTGGATGTGTCAGAGAGAAACAGAGACAGACTATGTAAAGTGTACAGTTATGAAGCTGTGAAGTTACTAAGGGGTTAATACCTAGCTCAGGCATATCTCAAGGGTTGCGGGAGTCAAGAGTCTCTCTCTTTCTAGTTTTTCTGGTTAACTTTCCCTTCCCTATGAAGCAAGATTCTGAGGGTGGGGGCGCAAGGGGAACAGAAGGGTGGATGTTTGGCTTTCTTTTTCCTTAGTCCGTAACATTGTCAATGCTCTAGATTGCCTTCCTAGTGGGAATATCTGAGCATTACTAGGACACAAGAATGCCTTGTTCCAGCAAGTACACAGGCTGTGGAAGACTGTATAGGGAAGGTGTTCAGCTTGCTATGTTGGGAAGCGCTTCTAATATTGATGCCATTACCAGATAAGCAGCATTGCCTTCCCTCTACAATTGACCTAAGATGTACCTAGAAAAGTAGGGTCACCTCTTCCCACCCCTTGGTCATTAATGGTGTTAAAAGATAAGTTTCTTGGAAAAGCAAATGCCAGTTCACCTGGGTCCCCAATCCTATTGCTCTGTGAAAGCACTTAGGAAAGCCAGAGGCTGTTCAGATTGTATTCAGATTGTGTTCAGATCTGCCCAGGCCCTGTTAATATTTTGTAACTCATAGAGGTGGAGGGAGAGGATATTTTCTTAGTTTATATTCTTGACTTCTACTTGCTTCTTCTCAAAAGAAAAACCAATTTCACCACAGGGGGGAAAAATCAGAGAAGGTTCCAATGCTGTATTTTATTAAACTCTAGTTTCTTCTTTTTGGGGTCTGAATTAAACTAAAAATGGAAACGACACTCCCCTTCCACCCTAGCAAAGGGGGACAATTTATTCCATAAGTATTAAATAAGTACATGGAATACCTTTGCTCCTTCGTAACCCTTTCGCTGCAAGGATTTACATAGTGCAATGGGTGGCATTTTCTGTTGTTTCCTGCCATCTCTTTCACACATTCAACTGCTAAGTTTGGTGAAGGCTGCATACAAATTTCCAATGGAGCAATCACGGAGGGTGTAGAAGGGCCGGCCTGGTGAGTCCACAGATGCCTGGCGGAATGTGTCTGCAAAGTCACCCAGAAGCTTTCTGTATCTATATTTCAGGGAGGAGATCTGACAGGCTGGACTCGCCATTACTTTTCTAAAAGTCTTGGAAACTTTGTCCTTCATTGAATCACAACACTGTCCACCTTAAATTTCCTCGAAAACGCCTGTAACTCAGCTGAAGGTTAGTGCAACTTGATTTCTTTCTTTCCCTCCCTCGAGTTCCCTAAACATCAGGACACAGGGCAATTCGATCTTCCTTAGCAAACCCTGTGACTTAAGATTTTCCAGACCCATCGCCCTCGGGGACAACTTTCTCATGGGCAATTCAACTTCATTTCTAGAACGAGCTTGCTGAACCCGAGCTTCAGAGGAAAAGCTCACTTGAGCGGGATTGTCTATACATGGGGGTGAAGGGGGAGGCGTTTGGAAATATGCGGGATTGGAGGAGACCCTCAATCGCTTTCTACCTCTGGGTCTTTATTTGGTTAGCCTTTCCTCACCCTGCACTGTTTTGCTCCACAGCATTTGTGCTCTCCGCCCTTCCCTTCGCGCCCCTACGTGGTCTCTGATTGCTGTGGGCTGCCGGTGTAGCTCCAGGTGTACCCGAGCCCGGGAGAAAGTGTTCAGTTGACCAGGCTGAGTGTATATTACCCTGTTTCATTTCCAGCCATGCCTTGTGTTCAGGCGCAGTATGGGTCCTCGCCTCAAGGAGCCAGCCCCGCTTCTCAGAGCTACAGTTACCACTCTTCGGGAGAATACAGCTCCGATTTCTTAACTCCAGAGTTTGTCAAGTTTAGCATGGACCTCACCAACACTGAAATCACTGCCACCACTTCTCTCCCCAGCTTCAGTACCTTTATGGACAACTACAGCACAGGCTACGACGTCAAGCCACCTTGCTTGTACCAAATGCCCCTGTCCGGACAGCAGTCCTCCATTAAGGTAGAAGACATTCAGATGCACAACTACCAGCAACACAGCCACCTGCCCCCTCAGTCTGAGGAGATGATGCCGCACTCCGGGTCGGTTTACTACAAGCCCTCCTCGCCCCCGACGCCCACCACCCCGGGCTTCCAGGTGCAGCACAGCCCCATGTGGGACGACCCAGGCTCCCTTCACAACTTCCACCAGAACTACGTGGCCACCACGCACATGATCGAGCAGAGGAAAACGCCCGTCTCCCGCCTCTCCCTCTTCTCCTTTAAGCAGTCGCCCCCCGGCACCCCAGTGTCTAGCTGCCAGATGCGCTTCGACGGGCCTCTGCACGTTCCCATGAACCCGGAGCCGGCCGGCAGCCACCACGTGGTGGACGCGCAGACCTTCGCTGTGCCCAACCCCATCCGCAAGCCTGCGTCCATGGGCTTCCCGGGCCTGCAGATCGGCCACGCGTCGCAACTTCTCGACACGCAGGTGCCCTCGCCGCCGTCTCGGGGCTCCCCATCCAACGAGGGGCTGTGCGCCGTGTGCGGCGACAACGCGGCCTGCCAGCACTACGGCGTGCGCACCTGTGAGGGCTGCAAAGGTTTCTTTAAGGTGAGCGAGAACGGGGGCAGAGGAGGCAGGTAGGGGCCCCCTAGTGTCCGGAGCCTGGGCGAGTGCGCTCTGCCTGGGTGCAGGCGGCCCAGCCCCTCGCTGGTCCAGGTCTGCCCCAACTCCCGCGATCCGATCCGTAGACCACAAGCTGCGGTGGGGGCATCCGGGTTCCTGAGAAAGGGAAGTAGGAAGACCAGGAGACCCGGGTCGCATCCTCCGCACCAAGCGAACCCCGCAGGCTTCCGCCCCAAGGTGCTGAAGCCGGAGTTGGAAGAGGGTTATTTGCATGTACTCAGTGCTGTCTTCTCTGTTCAGATTGAAATTGGTTAGGACAGAGAACCGTGTCTGAGCTAACCAAGTGGAACAGAATTCCCTATGGTCAAATTAAGTGATCTCTTTATTTCGCCATCCTGATTGAATAATCTTATCATTTTAAATAGAGAAGGTCTCCAAGGAATGTAAATAATATGAATGCCCACGGATTTGTATTTACTGAGCGTTTCCTTTTCCTTCTCTTGGCATATAAAACACAGCAAGGAGCGGCAGGGTTAGCTCAAATGTTAACGCTATCAATTTTCTTCAGTAACGTGCCCTGGGGGGCAGGGAAAAGGAAAGAAAGAGAAAGGAAAGGAACAAAATTAAAAGGAGTTGTGTGTATGTGTTTGTTTGTGGGGAGGGAGTGTAGACACCAGCCTTTAGAAATTGCCTCTGGATTCCCTGGGTTGCTGGATTTTAGAAAGGAAAATAATTTTCGGCCTCTGTTGTCTCCTTTTGCAGCGCACGGTGCAAAAAAACGCGAAATACGTATGTTTAGCAAATAAAAATTGCCCAGTGGACAAGCGGCGCCGCAATCGCTGTCAGTACTGCCGATTTCAGAAGTGCCTGGCTGTTGGGATGGTCAAAGAAGGTAGGTCAGGGCAAGCAGCCGAATCTGCAGTCCGTGCCTTTGGGAAACTGCTGCTCTAACCCCAGCCCCAACCCCAACCCCACTTTCCATGACCAGAACCGGAGGTTTCCCAGTCCTCCCCCCACCAACCCACCTCCGGCCTCCACGACCCAGTAGCTAACTTCCTGCTTGCCCATCCAGCCCGAGAGAAAGCTGCCAGGGTCTTCTCTTTCACTATACGACCCATTTAAAAGAAGACAAAACAACCCCGCATTTTTTCTTTCTTTTTTTATTTTCTTCTTCTCTACAGTAAAGGTTTTACAAGCCGTGGGGGCCTGTGTCGCCGGGCCAGGCTCCCCGTGGCTGCTGCTTCCCGCGGGAGGGGCCGCGGCAGCAGCTGGGTCCCGCTCATCCGAGCGGTGCTGACCGGGCTTTCTCTTTGCAGTGGTTCGTACAGACAGTTTAAAAGGCCGAAGAGGTCGTTTACCCTCAAAACCGAAGAGCCCACAGGAGCCCTCTCCCCCCTCGCCCCCGGTGAGTCTGATCAGTGCCCTCGTCAGGGCCCATGTCGACTCCAACCCGGCTATGACCAGCCTGGACTATTCCAGGGTAAGAAGCTGGTGGGGGTATCATGTGGACAAACCGACAGATGGGCAGGACCCCCCTCCCCACACCCATCACCAACCCCCAGACTCAAGGGATAAAGGAGGCAGGCAAGGCTGTGGCTTCACAACTCTGCACAGAGCCACAGGAAACAGACAGACGGACAGATTGTTGCTGGGGGTATGGGCATGAGGTCAGGGCAGAGGAAGGAAGAAATATTAGGACATCAGGCCACAGTGGTCAATCTCTGTGAGCCCCCTTCCTACTACCACTGAACTCTCACACATTCTCAAACACTGATGCCTCCGATGCCCAAACGGCAGGCGGTGCCAAAGGCCCCACTTGGATTTTATCCCCAATCTTCCACAGAGACGCTTTAATCCTCATCCTGCCTGGCACTGTCAGGGTGGGGGATGCTTGCTGGGGGTGGTCAGGGAAGGGAAAGAGAGGGTCTGAGGAATGGCAGGGGGGGTGGGGGGGGGAGGATCCAGTAGTCAGAGTTCTCTCCTACCCCAGCTGTGAGAAACGTGTGGGCTTTAATTGGAGGAAGTATGTCGGGCAAACCTAGAAGTCACTGCAATTTTATTAAGATTTGCAAAGGGCGTCCCTGCTCCAGACCCACTCTGGGACTGGCATGAATACTAACGTGTCAATTGTTTTGTGGAGATAAGAGTGAATGTTTCCCAGGGCTGGATGGCACTGTATTTAGTCTGTATGGAAATGGTAATTTACATATTTAAAGCAGTGACCTCATAGCACCATCCCTAATTGAATTAATTGCCCCGGAACATTTAATTTCCTTACTGGTCAGAGAGAGATTTAATTGTTATAAAAACCTGGCTCCCCTACTAGAAACGGGGTTAGCAATTTCACGGGTTATATATTTTAGAGAACCTCATTAAGTGCTTTTTAAAATGAAATTCCAGTTCCAGGCGAACCCTGACTATCAGATGAGTGGCGATGACACCCAGCATATCCAACAATTCTATGATCTTCTGACTGGCTCCATGGAGATCATCAGGGGCTGGGCTGAGAAGATCCCCGGCTTCGCTGACTTGCCCAAAGCCGACCAGGACCTGCTTTTTGAATCGGCTTTCTTAGAACTGTTTGTGCTGCGACTAGCATACAGGTAAAGGAGGATGCAATCAAGGAAGCTGGGAAAAGAGGAAGAGGGGAACCATGAAAAAGAAAAGAGAGGAACAAAGAAATAAAGGGGCAGGGGGTGGGGGGTAAGAGAAAAAGACAGAGTAGGAAATGAAAGAGGTTAAAAAGAGGGAACCGATAGTAGACCAAAGGAACAGAAGGGAAGGAGTGAGCCCAGAAGCCTTGGAGGAATGGAATGGAGGGGGGATAGGGGGCGTTCTTGATTGTTATGAAATTAAACCCTTTCAAGGTCCACTGGTCTACATTTTATTAACTCTTCGGTAATTAAGTACCTCTTAAATCCCCCATTTATTGCTCTTCAAGTAATTAGTTGTTTAGCTTTTCTCTCTTTCTTTTTCTCCCCTCTCTCTTTGGTATTAATTGCAGGTCCAACCCAGTGGAGGGTAAACTCATCTTTTGCAATGGGGTGGTCTTGCACAGGTTGCAATGTGTCCGTGGCTTTGGGGAATGGATTGATTCCATTGTTGAATTCTCCTCCAACTTGCAGAATATGAACATTGACATTTCTGCCTTCTCCTGCATTGCTGCCCTGGCTATGGTCACAGGTCAGTACCACAGGCGCCGGGCACGTCTCCAGAACTGCCCAGCAGGATTTGTCCCGGTTTTCCCTTGCCATCGATCCTCCTTGGTCTTGCCGGCTCTCTAACTGCCTGTGTATTCCTCTTTTGTTTCTGATTGTTTTCTGCAGAGAGACATGGGCTCAAGGAACCCAAGAGAGTGGAAGAACTGCAAAACAAGATTGTAAATTGTCTCAAAGACCATGTGACTTTCAATAATGGGGGATTGAACCGCCCCAACTATTTGTCCAAACTGTTGGGGAAGCTCCCAGAACTTCGTACCCTTTGCACACAGGGGCTACAGCGTATTTTCTACCTGAAACTAGAAGACTTGGTACCACCGCCAGCAATAATCGACAAACTTTTTTTGGACACTTTACCCTTCTAAGACCTCCTCCCACGCACTTCAAAGGAACTGGAAAGAAACTTAAAACTATCCTGAGGGGGCGAGTCACAAGGGCAGAGATATTCCCTGAGCTGCCTCAGCTCTAGCCAGCCCCCACCCTTTCAATAAAACCCCCAACCTCTTGATCCCTAAAGCAAAACAAAACAAAAACAACAAAAAACTGTTGCTATTTCCTAACCTACAGGCAGAAGCTGAAAGGGCATTTGGGCTCGGGGCACCCTGGATTTAGAACGCGGACTACACACAATGCAGTGGTACAAACTTTTTATTATCAGTTTAAAAAATCAGTTTAGTGTTCAGAAGAAAGATTCCTAATGTGTGATGGGAAATGGTTGGCCACGTTTGGTTGATGCAGTTAAGACAGTTGTAACACACACACACACGGAGACACACACACACACCTATGCACACACTCACACATCACAAGGGGACCCACAAGTATTGCCCTTGAAAAGACTTCAAAGTTTTCTGCTGTAAAGAAAGCTGTAATATATAGTAAAACTAAATGTTGCGTGGGTGGCATGAGTTGAAGAAGGCAAAGGCTTGTAAATTTACCCAATGCAGTTTGGCTTTTTAAATTATTTTGTGCCTATTTATGAATAAATATTACAAATTCTAAAAGATAAGTGTGTTTGCAAAAAATAAAAAATAAAAAAATAACTACACAAAAAGGGACCAGCATGTTGAGTCTAGGTTGAAGATGTTATAGGCACTTGCTACTTCAGTAATGTCTATATTATATAAATAGTATTTCAGACACTATGTAGTCTGTTAGATTTTATAAAGATTGGTAGTTATCTGAGCTTAAACATTTTCTCAATTGTAAAATAGGTGGGCACAATTATTACACATCAGAAAATCCTGACAAAAGGGACACATAGTGTTTGTAACACCGTCCAACATTCCTTATTTGTAAGTGTTGTATGTACCGTTGATGTTGATAAAAGAAAGTTTATATCTTGATTATTTTGTTGTCTAAAGCTAAACAAAACTTGCATGCAGCAGCTTTTGACTGTTTCCAGAGTGCTTATAATATACATAACTCCCTGGAAATTACCGAGCACTTTGAATTTTTTGTTTTTTTAATGTCTAAAATTGTCAGTTAATATATTATTTTATGTTTGAGTAAGAATTTTAATATTGCCATATTCTGTAGGATTTCCTTTGTATATTTCCAGGATGGCACATGATATGAGTCACTGCCTTTTTTTCTATGGTGTATGACAGTTAGAGATGCTGATTTTTTTGTTTCTGATAAATTCTTTCTTTGAGAAAGACAGTTTTAATGTTTACAACAATAAACTATGTAAATGAACAGAATTTTGTTTTTTGGGGGGGAGTCAGGAAACAATGGTGACTAAACAGCAATATGCAATAGACAGAGTTGGAGATGGATTTGGGAGAAGTCAACTTATTCAATATCTGAGTTTCAAACTGACAGCCTAGATCTATTCTGGCAAAGGGAAGTGAGGGAATTAAACTAATTTCCAGAGAATTCAATACAATATTTGTCTTTAACCAGAATTTTCCAATGTGGCAACCTACATTTATCATAATCATTTGAAAATATATCAACTCTTCTGTTAACTTTGCTAGTAAGTTCTGCTTTCAGAAGAGAAATTCAGGAAACTAAACAGTTTTTGAACTTTTTCAGGGTCCAAAGTCCTGTCAAGGTTTTGTCTTGCACAATGTTTAGGAAGTACCTTTTGAAGACTCAGGAGGTCAACAGGGATGTGAAGTCTGTTGTACTTAATCTTGGATTTTTCAATTCTTCTACTTAATACTGTTACAAAGGGCCTTGGAGGAAGGACCAAGCATTTCAGGCCCTTTGGGCCTTGGGTCAGTGGTCTTTGGGATAGAGCACAACTCAGAAGAGGCATTTCTTACAACTTTTTTTTTTTAATTCCTTTGGTGGATAGGATGAGGTTCAATTTGTAGTTTTAGAATAATATTTTACCTTTAAATTTTCTCAGATAAACAATAAAATACCCATTTGTCAGGTCCTAGATCTGGTATAAGTAAGTTATACCACAGCTTCTGGGATTCCACCCAGCATCAACTTTTAGCAAGAAACTAATTTAACGCTGTAAAAGCCGCTTAACGTTTGAGCTGCAGCTCAGTGCCCTGGCCCTGGGGTGGTGGAGAGCCAGTGAGTTTTGCCTCAGGACAGCTGTGAATTCGTAGAGAGTGGAATATGGGGACCATCTTTTTCGCTGACCCTGGTGAATTATGGGCGGCCTCCAGTCACTGAAATTTACAGGGTGTTAATTATTTTAAAAATGCAGTTTAGAACAGTAAATTGCCATGAGAGTTCTGGGATGGTATTTTTACATCTCTTTTGCTGGGGTCGGGGAGTTGTGGGGAAGAAGAGAGGTCTCGGTGGTTATTTAGGTTATTATATTTTTACGAGATGCATTTCTCTGCAGGTAACTTCGAGGGATAAAAGTTAGAGGCTTATAAAAAAGATTAAATAATAAGCGAGATCATTGTTTAATGCCCTGGCCTTTTCTTTTCTTTTCTTTTTTTTAAGATAAGAATTGCCTTTTTTTATTTTCACAACTTCTGCCCAACAAAAGCCGCACACTAATAAGCAGAGAAAGAGAGAGAAAGCACTTTAGAGATGCTGGAAGTCTGCAGAGCTCGTCTCCCAGGTGTCTGCAGCCCCGAGACAATTACATTCCAACTCAGAATCCCCGAGAGCTGAACCCAGAAACGAACTCTTGCCGGTTCTCCCTTAAGGAAGCGGCTGCGCATCACCCGAGGCCAATGGGGTGTCAGGGAGTGCGCCTCCCGAGAATTTGGGGTGAAAGGAGGGAGGGTTGCCCGTGGGCAGACTGCACCGTCTCCAGGTACGTTCAACTGTAATACCTAAGCTGCAAAGTGGCTCGTGCACGTTCTGCTTCACAGCTACGGGGTCGCTTTCCAGGTCCCGGCAGCTCCTCCGGGTGGTGACGGAACAGAGCTCGCACCCCTATATCTCCCCTGGATCTTCTGAGATCCGCACAGCTGAGGACTTTGCCTGTCTGTCCTAGTCTTTCTATGAGTCAAATCCAGGAGAAGCAACAGACAGGGTGCGTTGCAAAAGTCAGACGTTGCATGGAACTTCTTCAGAAAGAGATGAGAACTTTATAATGGGGGCTTCATACGTCGCTCGTCTCCCCAAGTCCTCTTAAGAATTTCAGTTATTGTGTACCTTTCCGGCTATTGGAAATTACACGACTATTGCTCCGAAGACATGACCGTACATTCCTCAGCTCTGAGAGGTCTAATTTCAAGTCTTCACGGTGTCTAGACCCACTTTGAGTAGTTTGGAAAACTGACTTTATGGAGAGATGCCCTTAATGCAAAGCACACAGGTGAGCTGCGCGCCCGACCGCCTGCTACTTGCTGGGATCCGCTTCTCCCCTGTTCAGGTGGCCGCCGCTCTCTCGGTGCCCTGGCGGCTCTCGCTCTGACCTTCTGCTTTTGGGGGCGGGGGAGGGGGGAAGAGAGAGAGAGAGAGATGGAGGTTGAACACGAGAGTTTGAATCTCTGATCCTGATTCTAACGAGAGAGAGACGCTTGGCGCAGGAGCTGATAGCACCCTGAAAGGACAGCCGCCCGGAATAACCTCATCTCGTGTATTTCTTTTCGGTGCCCCCTTCACTAAAAATAACCCATCCTAAATGTTGCCAGTTCGCAGCGTGCAAAGAACCCGACTAAGAGAAACAGGTCTTTTTTTTTCTTCCCCATTTAATACTGTCCATCGGAATTTCAACTTCACTCTACCTTGGGACTCTCTGGGCTTTGCAGGCGTCAGTGCGTCAACACGAATATCCAATTATCTAATTATTTTACACCCAGGGGTGGGCGGTGAAGACTTCCAAGACACAAGCCGGCCTGGGAGGGACAAGCTTCAGGCCATGGTCATGTTGTGATCACGGAGTTTTCAGGTACAGGAGCTGTTTGCAGCCCACAAGGCCCCGTGTAGAGTGCAGGCAGCCGCGTGCTGCGCGTCTTGGCGCCACCAGCGTCGTGCTTCGCTCCGCACGCACGTCGGTGCCGCTTCTCGCCCGCGGCGCCGAGGTGGCTGCGCGGAGTCAGGCTTGGGGTCTCCCGGACTCGCCTCGCCTCTCGCGGAGAGAAGCCGCGCGTGGCTGCAGCCACCTCAGAAAGGGAGGTTCTATCAATGCGGGAGGGAAAACGAGGGCATCTAGTCCTGCGATTACCCCCCCCCCCCGTATTATCTTCTAGACAGTTGAACAGAGATCTGGGCGCGTCCTTAACACATCCTCCTCCAAAAGGGCTGTAATATATATATATGTATATATATATATATATATATTGCCCCCTACCTGCTCCCACCAGCCAGGAACAGGGACCGTGGCTTCCTGGACGCGCCTGGGAATTTCTCAGCCATGTAGGCGTCTCAGGCACCGGGCCAGTGGGCAACCGACTCAATGTTAAAGTCCCACAGTGAAGGGATGGGGTTGGGGGTCCAGAGAACCCAGGACGGCATGAGCGCACCCGGTTGCCACGGTCTTCGGGAAACGTTTTGCTTAGATCCGTGCAAATGACAGAACTCCAACCTGAGCCGTCACGTTCGCTTTGCTGCATTTTTTAAAAAGGTTTACTTGGTACAGGCTGACTATACTGCTAAAGCAAGAGATGAATTCCAAACAGGGCCATCATTTTTTAGTAATTCGTTCTTAATTAAAAAAATAAATAAATAAAAACACACAAAATCTGATTTTCATTTTTTACTTTTTAATTTCACTGGAAACCTCCAATTGGATGAAGACACCTCACCATGTAAGACGGCGACACTGTCCTGTAGGGCCATTTCCCCTTATTATCTTTCCTGAACATGACTGGAAACGACCTCTGAGGCCCGAAAGGTCGTTCCTTAGACTTGGCGTCTGTGTCCTCGGCAGCCCCGCTCGTGTGGGAGGGCGCCTCCTGGAGCGTCTGGGAGGTACGCAGGGCGGTGGGCACAGCCCCGCGGTCCCCAACCGCGCGCTGCTCCCGGGGCCCAACAGGCTGGCGGAGAACTGCAGAGCGCGTGGCTCTGGCCGCTTACACTCGTTCTCACGCCTTCTCACCATGACTCAGCGGGGTCAGCTTTGCGAAACCCCAGGACGTGTGTCTGCTTGTGGTGCGGCTGGGGGTGAATGTGGGACTTTTGAGTTTGACTCTTCGTCTTCCATCCGAGGGAACCCAGGAGCAATTCGAAGGGACTCGTCCGAGTTAACTCTGTGTGTACTCGGTTTCCCGCCCTGCCCATGCCAGCTGCTCCCTGCGTCTTTCCCAGCTGTGCTTTGTCCCACCTGGCCCGAGGCCGCAACAGGTTCCAGTCGCTGCTTGGCCAGATCTAGTGCTTCAGGGCGTCAGCACGTGCGCCCGAGAGCCACCCCCACTTCTGCATCCACCGATCAGTGGTTCATCTTGAGTCTCCCCAAGTTGTGGGCACGCCTGGAGTGTCCAGCCACACCCCGCTGGGGGAACACGCGTTTTCTAGTCGTGGGGGCACACAAAGGGGCAGGGCAGAGACGGCAGGGAGCGATTCGGGGGCTCGTAAGCACTGCGGGAAGGGCCGGGAGAGGGGCCTACACACCCATGCGTGCCACGTGCTCAACTCCGAAGCTCCGAGGAGAGATCGCGCGTCCTGGCCTCGCTTTCCAGCCTCCTCGAAACACGTGTTAGGAGCCCTAGTCCGCTGCACCAGAGGCAGCGGCTTGCCAAGTGATCGCCGGGTGGAGCCGAGGGGTATCGGCCCTCTTCTCCTCCTGCGCCCGGAGCGCTGTTCTCCGGGGAAGAGGCTGACTGCAGGCAGCTGGCTGCCCTCTCGGCTTAGCGCAGCTCTATTTGTCGTGCTCACCTGGACCCCACACACCGCTCACCAGGAACCCGGTTCCTTGTAGATACCGGCTTCCGCGCGTCACCTCTAGTTTCTTCTAACCTCAGTTGGTCTCTCTCACTCCTGTGTCTTTTTTTTTTTTTTAATTTCTATTCAAACTTGTGTTTAGAGAAAGGATTTCCAGGATAAGCGCCACCTGTCGTAACAGCTACAGTGCCGGAGTTGCTGTTAGAGACCTCTGTGGGTGCAGTAGAGGGGGGTCCAGGAGCTGCAGCGCACGGCCTCCATCGGGTACTAGAGGGACTTAGAGGCACTGAGTCTGCTAAGATTTTCTGCCTCTGGAAGCTTGCAGGAAAGGATTGTGTTGACGATCTCAAGTTAAATAGAACTTTTGCAAAGGGCAAGGGGTCATGAGAGGGAAGACTCCATCAATAGGCTGCAAGTTAGCCAGTGCTTTTAAAACTGAGGGCTCTGACTCATTAGTATTTGTAAAATTAATATGAGTTGTGATCCAAAATTTCTTTCAAATAAATGAACAAATAACAGAATGGAAATCACGAATGCTTTGCACAGAGTAGCAAAAGCATAAAATAAGGATAGTTTGCTAAAACGGTTTTTGGGCTACAATATAAAATGTATTTATGGGGGAAGCTGGGATGGCTCAGTGGCTTAAGTGCTCGCTTTGCAGCCCTGGAGACCAGGGATCGAATCCCAGCTCCGACCCATGAGGACCTATATGCTGTACTGGGGTGTGCCCCCAGTTCAGTTCTTGCCGGGGCCTATGCAGGAGGCTCCTGGCCCAGCTCCTGCCCTGTGCAGCCCCGTGCCCACCTGTGGAATGAAACTATATGGAAAATTAATGCTGTCAATTATGGAGACTGCTCTGGGCCCTCCCCCTTCTCTCTGTCTCTCTCTGTCTGTCAAAAACCAATAAAAATAAATTTAAAAAATGTATTTATGAGTGCGGGTCTCAGTCAAAAAGTTTGAGAGTCACTGTTGAGGAACCAGACTGCACCTGAAGTGAAGGAGACAGGCTGCCTGTACTGAGAGATGGTGATAAAGGAATTTCAACAATATGGCTTTGTGGTCAGTTCTCTTGTCTGTTTTCTTTCTGTTCTCCATCTTCTCCTTTCACCTTCCCAACTGCCATGTGGGTCCACACCTTTTTATCCTCTGGCCTGTTATGGGGTTGGACCCTTGATAGACATCCTGAGTATAGGCCAGAGCACAAGCTTGTAAAGCCCTCCCCCCTCCCCCTTTCCCTTGGCAAGCTAGCACCTGGGAAGAGAGTGAACAGTGATGATATTCACTGGAGAAACTAGAGAGAAGGGACTGGAGTGAATGTCACATTGTCTACTCACTGCATGCCAGGATTTCTTATTTATATGCTATTGCCCAACACCAGGAAAGAAGCAAAAGCTTTTGAAGGAAATAGGTAGAGATAAGGATGGATAAAGGTAATGGAGTGTATTGTCAATAATCATATGAGCAGGGACTAAGGAGATAAAACAAGAGGGGTGAACTTGAGGGTTTATTCCGAGTGCTAGGATTAAAGGCAAGGGAACAAGAGGACTAAAATGCCCTAGAAATGAACGTCAAGGCACAAATATTAATAATATGGATGGGTTCAAAGAAAACAGAAGAGATAAATGAGAGCAAATAAAAAGGGTACATAAAAGATGCTGGGGTGGGTGGGTGGGCAGGTATGAGATGAAAGTTGGATATGGAGGCCATAGTAGGAGGATTATGTAAGGAGAGGGTAACTTTACATGTGGAAATCCTTGGCCTAATGGGGACTATACCGAAATTTCAAGTTAGGTCATAAAAGTACGAAAAGGAACAAAACCATTGACATGGAAATGTGCATTTTCTGTCCTCCCATTGCAGCTGAAGGGCTTTGAAAACAAGTTTGTTTCCTAACGAGTGCGGTATTCTCTACACAGAAGGCGTATAGACACAGAAGACTGATCAGTGTGAAAGGCAGAGCCAAGTGCCACATGAGGCCCATGTCCACTGTTTCTGAGGCTCCTCCCTCTCAATAACTCTACCTATCTATGACAGGTTGCAGAGCTGAATCTCATCTTATGAAATCATCGTAAACTCCAATCTGTGACGTTCAAATATTTACTTCCATTTTATAAATGAGGAGATGTGGATCAAAGGTCTTGTTAAATGTCTTGGTGTATAAATAGATAGGATAATGGAATTCGAACTCAGAACCCAGGCATGCAATTCCAATGGATTGTTTTTGTGCTACTTGGCCCAGATAGAGTGTACCTTTCTCCACCAATTCTGCAGAAACTATGGGTTTCTGCTGAGAGTTGACACTATTATTTTACTACTGCATTCCTGTGAAATCAGAGTGCGGTAGTGATCACAGTTTAGTGCTTGCCTCTCTTTTTAAAGAGAATAGCACTTCTCTTAGATTGTTTTTTGTAGTAAAATGCGTTAAGAAATTTTCAGTGGTTTGCTTACTGCCCAATAAAAGAATGGGCGTGATTGCTGCCTGTGTTTTTGTCATGGAGAAAGTCACATTTAAGGTGGTAAAGAAGAAAAATGTTTTTCCTCCTCAAACTGTTTGAGTTTCCTTATATTGATCATTTTATTTTTGGCCAGCATCCAGGTCTCCTATCAGAAAACCAAATTGCACATCAGTAAGTTCATGTTAGTCACAGCCCGAGCAGACCACTTTGTAAAATTAGGCATTTATGCTTTCTTTCTACTTTTTCCCCCACTTTTTTCTACCTCTTCTATATTGGTGGTCTACAATATTTAACTGTTATTAACATTTTCTTAAAAGCTACTCTCACAGTCTACGAATAGATTTTGCTTGGAGTGTCAAACCGAGAGTAATATTTCTTCAGAAGACTCTCTGCTTCTAACTTGGCATGGTCAAAGGGTTGCAAAAATAGTCTTATTATATTACAAAACTTATTAGAATATACACACTTGACAAACAAAAATATGGTGGATTTAGGTCAGCTGTTTGCTTATACAATAGATTTTGTTCGTCTTTGACATTTAATTTAAGCTTCTCTTATCTGAGGGCTGGGAATAGGATAAGTGTGTTCTGCATGTGCTATGCTTCTGGTTTCATAAAACCTACTTGTCTGCAGCTATACAGAAATAATTCACAATCAGTGTCTGAGGGACAAGGAAGCCTTGTGAGATGTTCTGAAAGTGCCTTTCTGAACTGAAGTTCTGAAAAGTTGAATTATGGAGACTCTAACAGGGGTTTTCATTTTTGAGGCATGTAGATCGTTACATTTGCTTTCTTGGTCTTCTCCTTAATTATACTTCCTGCACACTAAATTGATACAGTTAAAAACAAGCTTCCAGAACTCCATAATGGATCTATTTGATGCCAAGAATCTGTGTTCTGTGTAATCACCCTGCGTTCGGCAGTGCTGGGCAGCATGTGCACAGGCCACGTGTGTGGAAACAACATCAAAAACATTAGACACATCAGTGACTTATTTTTAATATATCTGAGAAAAATAAAATCCGCTGCTGTAAAATCTGCACTTGCAGATGTGTTAGCCCTAAATAACCTTTAAAATTGGCCGTGGTGTGGTGGGAGATGTTGGTATTCATGAGTGTTTTGACATGTTTGACATTTTATGTATGGTGTACTGCTCTGTCTGTCTTGCTTTTTCCCACCCCCACCCCCCCAATAGTGCAATGCCTTCTTACTAAAATGTGTCTTTCGGTGTTTATATTTGGAGACCATACATCTGCTTGGTGGATGAATGATTGTTGTTATTTATGCAAATAATGTTGTAATGAATTAGGCTGTTATTGTTGTTCATGCTATGTCCATAAGAAGAGGGTTGTATTAAAAATGAGATAGTTTGATTTTTAGTTTCAAAGGAAAATATGTGATAAAATACATTTGATACACATCAGACATCTCAAATTTGCTACAGTCCAGGGTTAGCAAATAAGGAAAAGCAATTCTGTGGAATTATTATGCTCTCAGAATTTGAGGAATTTGTGTGCCAGAATTCTGATGTAATGAATAGAGGTTTTGAAATCAGAAGAGTAGCCTTTAAAATTGTCCTCTATTCATTTATTTTTGGAAGGAGTGAAAGGGTTCCTAGTAAGAAATTGCCAGTTGAACTGAAAAATCTAGGTGGCTTTGAGGTAAGTATAGTATATGAAAATACATGCTTAAATCTTTATAGTACTATAGATTACAATAGCATTCTCTATGTAAGAGACATTCGATACTGTGGTCAACTTTCCTTTCTACCATCTTCTATGTCAGTTCTCCTTATAAAACTCAGTAAATGAGTTAAAAAGATTTAGCTAATCTTTGATGAGTCATTTTTCAAATTTATGAGTATCCTATTTTTAAAAGAACGACTGTTTGTTTTTTGAATATTATAAAAGGCAACAACTTTGAAAAGCGTTTGCTCCCGTTTTTTTTATCTTCTGGGACCAGCACAAGTGCTACACAAAGTCTACTCACACTTATCTAAGGGAGAGATTTAGCGGAAAGTTTTGTAATAAGTTGCTAATTACTGTTTCCCTCTTTAAAGCTGATGTAGCTAGTCACATGGCTTCCTTTTAAATGTTATTCTCTTTAAGACTGTAACTGACTCTAAGGCTTTGACATTTTTATGTCCCAGATATTTCTCCTGTTTTTAATCTCCACCTGTTGTCATGTGCCAAGACAGCACTGTACCTCCAGGTGGGAGGACAAAGGGGCAACTTCCTCTGTCTAGGGTGTCAGGGCTGCTCTCCCTCAGGAGTGGAAGATTATGTGCATTTTCTTCTGTATCTTCTCCCTGGAGACTAACACATCACCTCCACGACACACACAGCATTTGTTGCCTGGGGTTTGACAGAATACCGTAAGTTGACTTGCAGTTAGCACAAGTATTTAATGTTGTATCTTGCAGTTCAAATGATATCAAGATACCAACTTGCATGCCCTCTCTACCAATGTCTCCCCAGTTTACCATCTTGACTAACAAAGCCTGAGGTCTTTCATATTCCTTTGAGGATCTTCCAGAGCAGAATTTCATTTATAAAACACAAAATAGCTTTAACATTGAAGGTTCAGTGCTGTTCTATTAAAAATATGATTTTGATTTGTAGAGCAATGTGAATGATAATAGTCTGACTCTGACAAGATTGTGAATCTCATTTCCAACATTATGAGTTAGGAAAAGATGCAAGGTTGTTTTTTTTTTGTTTTGTTTTTTTCTTTCCCCTTCCTTCCTTGAATGTGTAGTGTTTTGTATGCTTAACATTGATTTCATCAAAATATGTACTGTTGATTCATTCATTACATTTCTTGTGTGTACTTAACTGAAAAGCAGAAATAAAAAAAAAAAGAAAACCAAGAGCTTGTCTTTTCTTGAGTTAATTTCCTTTAACATGTGTTCAAAATAAGCATTCCAATGTAGCATAATATGAAATAGTTATGAAATTTGATGATTATAGGAAAGTTAGTGTGGGTAGAAAATGCATCATTCACTAGATTGCGAATAACAATGACTGATAGAGAAAAGGCAAGGTACTATAAACAAGAAGCTGTAAATGAGCATTTTTTGCCTTTCTGTAACTAGAATACAAATACTTGCATTATGTAGACATATTCATAAATTTTGATGATAACAGTGAAATAGGACTGTAAATATGGAAACTAGGCATATTATTAAATGTATATAATTTTGCAATGAATGCTTATTATTTTTAAAAGTCTATGTTCCTATGGCTTTCACTTAGAGAAATCAATCTCCCAGTACTATGAATAGCCTAATAATTTTTTCCCTCCAGCTAATAACAGTAGCTTCCAAAATTGAAGTCTGAACCACAGCAGTCAAACTTAACAACCCTTTGATCAAATTACAAAACTGGTGACTAAATGGAACACAAAACCTGAGATACAGTTTTACAAAATCTTATCCAGATTAACATGAGCACTGTCACATATGTTGAAAATTGGCTGAAAGACCATAAATAAAATGAACTGTTATCTGGCAATAAGCTGACTTATGTGGAGGGATTCAGTGTGGGGGTGCTGCTATGAGGTTCTTATTTAACCTTATTATTAACAATCCTTATGACGGGCAAAGATCATATTAATTACACTCACAAGGGGTACTGAATGGAGAACTTGGTGAGACAGGAGACATACGGTGGCACAAAGAGAGGTCAGGCACACATGAAAAAAATATAGCGCTTCTTAGCTGAGAAAGATGAAAGCAAATAAATCCAATACATGTCTTAGCATAACAAATGTGAAATATAGAGTATGAGTAAAAGAGAAATATTTCTAAAATGCAAATGCTCAGAGTGAAGGCTAGATAAAAAATTAGTTAGAAATATTCAGTGTAAAATTAGAGCCAAAAAGCTTATATGCTTTTAAAGCAGCGTGCCCAGGAACTTCTAGCCATCAGAACAACAGAACTGCTGTGCTAATCTTTTTCTGTAGAAAGCATTGCCCAGGCAGTGCCAGAATCCTGAACTTCCCAGCACCAGAGGGATGTTGACAAATTGGACAGATTTCAGAGAACCACAACAAAAATTATTAAGGGCTGGAGCAATTGACTTATGAGAAAAGATTAAAAGAACCAATTATGTATTGCTTACCCAAACAAACAAGCAGTAGCGTGGGGAAGAGAGACAAGAAAACCATGTATGCTTATTAGACGAGTGTAAATACCAAGGTAGGAGATGAATTGTTTAGATTGGTCTATGGTGACAATAACTAAGAGGAAGAAAACAAGTAAAGAGGAATTTGGTAGATTATCAGAAAAATAATGTGCAGTGATGTTATTTGTAAAATAATGGCAGCAATTTAGAGGAATTAATAAACTGTTCTGCTTTATTTCTTTTCAATGCAAAAAGTCTGCCTATTCACTACTAGGACAACTTTTAGATGAGAAGGAAGAAAAGGAAGAAAAACGGGTAGTTTATTTCAATTTAGAATGTGAAGAATTTTATATGTAGTTTAAATTAAATATGACACATTCAAATAAAGGTCAGAGTGAATCTTAAATGATGCTATCCTAAAAATAGGATCATTCCTACTTTCGTGGGTCTTCTTAGCACTAGATCTAGTCTTTAAAAAAATTTTTCTTTCAATTACAGTCGACCTACGATATAATATTAGTTTCAAGTATACAGACAGCATAGTGATTAGACTAGATCTACTCTTGACCATATATTCTATAGTAGGGTAATTTTACCTTGGTCAATGTAATAAGAGGATTTTACTGTTTCCTTTTTAATAAAATAGTCCACTCATAGAATTGTTCTCCTCATAATGAAAGTGATGTTGATGGAACTCAGTCCAGTATCAAGTTGATAAAACAAGTAAGAAGTGTTCTCATTTGTCTTTTATTAGTATTTTTTTCTGGCATGCTCCTCTGAAACTTGGCTCAGCTTGGAAGGAAAATGTACAAATGGAATGAAGTGGCCACTTAAAAATATAATAAGCATGGAAGTGAGAGAAAGGATATTACAAAGCATGCTAAGCAAAGGAAAAGATTTCTTCCAGGGTCCATGAGAAATATAAATGGATCTAAAAACATTAATGGCAAAAAGAAAGAAAATAAAAGTAAGTAAACTCAGGGCTCATATGAATCTTCTGCTTTCTCTGTCTTAGTAAAGAGTGATTTTCCTGTACTAGAAGATGCAGCATGTGAGGTAGAGAGACGCAGAAGGAGAATCTCATTAACATGAGCTCTCCACTCCCCATGCACTTTGAAACTGCCTGCTGTCAGGCTGCTGAGAAGCCAACATATGCAGGCTTCCAGGGCGTGCGTGCTGCAGAAGGCTGCGTGTAATTATTTCTGGATAGGCTCCTGTGTATGATTCCATGATAATACTGCCTTATAATACTTGTCTTTATTTGAACTGATATTTCCTATATGTATAGTGTAAACTTCTCACAGTGAATTATCAGATTTGGGGAGCACACAGGTATTTTCTCTTAAGCTATGTAGTAAACATTGATGTCTGAACTTTGGTGGATTGACTGTGCTGACTGAAATAAAGAAAAAAAAATTCTTTCTTCTTTTTGAGGGAATGTTGTTGTTTATAGCCAGTGTATGATAGCTTGTGTCAATTATAACCAATTAGTTCAATCTGGAATATCTTTAAATTCCTAATTGGTGTGTTTTATGTGAAACTTACATAATTTTAGTTTTAAGATGATTTATAAAGTATCTGAGTGGTAGCCTCTTACTCTGCTCCAAGAGATTCCAATGGTTTTCCTTTACTATTATTATCTGTTAAAAATAATGTTTTAAAAAATGCATTGCCCTAATAAAAGTCAATGAACTATATTTACTAGACAGTTTCATTAAGTGGAGGAGATACTATAAGATTTTAGTAGATTTTTAATTTTGTAAATGGTTATAATTTCTGTTTTTATTTTAACAAACTCTTCAACCCTGAAATTTAATTTAATCATTTTTCCTTAAAAAGTGATAGAGAAGAGATGACACAGGTAGACTATGCTGTAAGCAAACATTTATAATCGCTGAACTGCTTTACTTTTGTTACTGTGTTTAGTGGAAAAATGACCTTATTTTTGCACAAAAATATTAATTACAGTAAACAAAGCTGCTATCATTGACTTTTTCTTATAAAACTAAATGATATTTTTAACAAAGAATGTTTCTGCTGTAACTATTTGTGCATTTAAAAATACTAATGTGTTTGATGCCCCCTCCCTACTCTCCCCCCCCCACCCCAAACATACTCTCCCACCTACCTCCCCTTTTACCCTCAGGTAACCACTAAACTATTGACTGTGTTCATAAGTTTTTGTTTCTTTGTTACTTTCAGCTGGGTGGTGAGCACCTAATGCATTACATAGATGATGTAATGTTAAATCATACACCTGGAACCTATGTAAATTTTACAAACCAATGCCAACCAAATACATTTAACAATTAAAAAATATAACAACGTGGATAAAGGAAGGTGTTTGATTTTTGTTTTCAGTTTTATGATAAGCTTATTTTAAATTCTTCATTCTTCTGATTATTTAAAGGAATGTTGAATTTTGGATTAGTCTATTTATAGTGCTTATACTTAAGTTCCAAGAGTGTTTAATGGCAAAGCCTTTTTATTATTCTAATTTATTCAATAACCAGGAATCTGTGTGATACTGAGTTTTCTTTAAATTAATCATTTTTTTTCTTGCCTTGACTTAAGTGTGGAACCTTAGTCTTAACCCTTCAATTTGCATGTTAAACTTTTTATTCAGTTTAATCTTTATATTATTTTGAGCTCACTTTTCTGACCATAAAATTTCTTAAAGTGATTATGCAATTTTTTTTTTCTGTGCTGTTAGTGGTTCCTTTTTGTCTATCTTTTGAAAGCATAAGACAAGTTCAACCAGGGTGAGGGGACCATGTTAAGGAAACTGAATGTTACCCAATAAGACTGTATGAATGAATTGTCTAGATTCTTTCAGATTCATTACATCATTGCACAACATGTGAATTTTCTTTGGCTTCAAGAACATTATTAACTGTGACATAAATTGTGCAGTGTTTATAATGTCTACTTTGTGAATTAGATTGATTTTTGAGGTAGTTAACATTTGTTATCTTCTTAGGAAGATAAATACTTGTCTGCTTATAGAATAATAAAATGATAAAGCTTAAGACGATCTCACAAATTGACTAGGGCCATCTTTTTTTCTCTTGGCCAATCTTGTTTTGCTTCCCTTGCATGTCAAAGACAATATCCCATTTTATTTTATTTCCAGCTGCACAAAGGGTAACATATCATGATACAGAGATCTGAAAATAATTTTTATGAGCACTTTAATATTTAGATGCTCACTACTTTGACTGTGCCATTAAAAGGAATGAAAGATTTAGCTTTTGATACATTTCTGAGCCCTAGTGAAAATTCTTAGGCACTCAAGTGTTTTGCCCTATAGTGCAATTAACACATTTATATTCCAGATAAACATCTCAGAAATGACTGTTTTTAGGCCCACTTTAGGAAGGGCATATTTTGCATATAAAATATTATGATACAGTGACAGAATATTATAGCATTTAGTGAATGATTTAGTGAATAATCTCCCAAGTGTTTTTAGGATGCCAAGTGTATCTAAATTACATTATGTACATTTGGCTTACTTATACAAAATGTATTTATTTATAGAAAAAGTAGTTTTTTAAAGTGATTCTTTAACATATGTGAATAACTTCCATTGATTTTTTTCCAAGGAATAAGATCTCTTTGAGTTGGTATGAATATGAGAGTTTTTGACAATGGTGAGCTTTGTTGCTTAACACTTTCTTTGTGGATTTATAAATAATGACTTATGTTCTAAAGATGTGCACAATGTGGAGGAAATGCTTGAGGCAGTAGACATATATTATTACATATACAGATACTAAATTGCTCTGACACTAATTAGGACACAAATAACAGCATACCTAACCAAAGGCGAGCAAAACATTTGTTTGGTAATTAAAATAAAACATTTCTTTGCAGGTTCAAAGTCCATCTATTTAGAACAGTCTAGGTCAGTTGTTATAGTTAAAACAAAAGCATGTAGAAAGATACACAGTGCCCAGTTTTGCATCATCTTGAGTACATTGAACTCCCACTGAGAGTTTAGGGTCTGCATGTGAAACTATAATGTGTTGACATGCTCAATAGGACAAAATCTTGTCTTACAGCATTCTATTTTCCATACGTGTATACAATTCTCAATGTATACATCCTGCTGCCCTTGTTATTTTCTCTTTGGATTTTTTTTAAGGGAAGAATTAATCTAGTGTGTACTGATAACAGGAGCCCTTCAAAAACTATGCAAGATTAATTTCCTGGTTTATAGCTATATGTGTTTTAGAAAAATGGAGGGAAGAAGACAGATTCCAGTGGAATGGTAACTTTACAATCTTTTAGGAGTATGATGGGGAATTGTTTTGAAGATTTGGTTACCAATTGTACCATGGCTCAGCATATGGATTTGCATGGGTTGCAGCTGGGATTGGATCCCTGGAGTTCCCGGTTGCAAGGCAGGTGCTCAACCTGTTGAGTTATCCTGGAATATCCTGATTTTAAACGCAGTTTTGAGTGTTCAGGCCGCATTTCAGAACATCAGATTGCATGACATATTTCAAGGCTATGATTTCTTCTATAGACATATGTTTGTGGAATATGACCTTTTAAAATTTATTTTATTTTTGCATGTCATGATTGTTTTTTTTAAAGTTTTTATTAATTTAAGAAAAAATCAGGGGAGAAAAGTCCCCTGGGACTATTGTAGGAGAAAAGTCATTATTATTCCAAAGCTGTTTTATTTAACTGTTAAGAAATTTCCATTTTATACTATTCTTTTTTTCCTAGTGGGGCAATGTAAATGCTCAATGTTTTTGAAAGAAAATAAATCAGAACAAGTCAAGAACCATATGATTTCACTCATATGTAGGATATAAAACTGGAAGCAACAAGCAAAGAAGACAAACAAAAAACTCATAGACAGATAACAGTTTAGTGGTTACAGAGAGTGAGGAAGAAGGGGACGTGGTAGAAGAAGATAAACAGAAGGAGAACTGATTCTGGATGATTAACACACAATGCAATATATGTGATATATTGTAGAATTGTACACTTGAGCTGTATATAACTTTACCAATCAATGTTACCCCCCCCAAAAAAAATAAATGCTCCAAAAAAATATATATATTTAAATTATAATCTTTTATGTAAGACAAGAGTATATAAATGTTGATACATATAAAAATATAGCTCATATTAAAATAAGCATTTGTTTTTTAAAGAATAAGACAATACATTAGATTCAGCAAAAGTAAGGATTTCATCTTTTAAAACAATAGTTCTGTATAAATCATTGCTGAAGGTGTGTAAAACATTCAAGTATGATTAGAAAGATGCAAGTATGTCTGTGGAAAGCATATACTTTTATATTTAATTTTCATTTCATTTATTTATTTATATTTTATTGAAAACTCATGGTAATAACAAATGTGCTTATTGTTAAAAATCATGTATTTGTAGCTGCTCATGTATCTATTTCAAAGTTATAAATATTTACTAAGAAAAAATCAATCTCTAACCCAAATATGTTATAATTCAGGAACAAAATAATATCATGTTTAGAACTTAACAATAAAAAATCAGAGAATAGAGCCATCACTGAAGCTCTTGTAGAGTAACCTGTGTTCTTTCTTATTGATCTCAACCAGACAAAGAATTTTTAGCTAGAATTATTCTTCTGAATAACAGATTCACTGGAATTTTGAGGTTTTTATTTTTGCTTCTTGTGAAGAATTCCTGGTTAGCCAACTCATAAAATGTAGCTCACTCCCAGCTGAAGTGTTATTGTGACGTAGAGAATGACAGGATCTGGGTCTGGGGAGACAAGTAGCTGGATCACATAAGACCTTATAAGTAGTGTTAACATTCTGAGGGCAATGGGTAGACACTGACACAAAATATGAACAGATGCTCTCATTCTTATTTGAAGATGATAGCTTAGATAAAGATGACTTTTCTATGGGTTCAAATACACCTAAAGAAGAAATTCATATAGAATATAAAGTATTACTTTATTAAACAAATGGTTACTAGGTTTCCTCTATGTACAGATAGCATGGGAGATAGAAAAATGAAATACACAGATGTTTACTCTAATAGAACATTCACAAAAATCACAGATACATTACATAGTGAGTAGTGCTAGAATAGAAATATGTGTTAATACATTGTGTTACTAAAAGACAGGGAGAAGGTGTTTATTTAATATTATTAGGAAATAAAAAAAAATCTGGGGGAATGAATTTTTTTCTAGACAAGTAAGCTTATAGTAGTTACTTAAAAATACTTTTAGTGGGGAAGCCGGGATGGCTCAGTGGGTCAAGTGCTCACTTTGCAGCGCCGAGGATCGAATCCTGGCCCCAGCCCATGCGGACCCACATGCTGAACTGGGGAGTGCCCCCAGTTCATTTCTCTCTCTGTCTCTGTATCTCTCTCTCTCTCTCTCTGTCAAAAACAAACAAACAAATAAATAAATAAATCTTGAAAAACAAACAAACTGTTCTTTAAAAAAAACACCAAACTTTTAGTGTTTGTGTATGAAATATTCACAAGGTGAACAAGACTGTTACTTAGAAACAACATTACACACATGAACTTGACATGGGCTTGGTGTCGTTGCTGTTATGAGTTGGCCTACAACAGACATGGCCAACCTATGGTCCAGGAAGGCTTTGAATGAGGCCCAACACAAATTCTTAAGACATTATGAGATCCTTTTTGTGAACCCTTTTTTTTTTTTTTGAGCTCATCAGCTATCATTAGTGTTAGTGTATTTTATCTAAGGTCCAAGACAATTCTTCTTCCAACGTGGGCTAGGGAAGCCAAAAGGTTGGACCCCACTGGGCTAAAACATTTCAGATGTTAACATAATTTGATGTGTAGAATAACTATGTCACAAATCCCTCCATAGGGAGGATTACTGAGGAAATTATGACTTTATTGTTTTATATTATCTATTCTGCTATTCAAGACTCTTACTGTTAATTCACTTCAAAGAGCACTGAGCACCGAATATGTGCCAAGCAATATGCTACATCTGATAATTAAAATGAAAAGTAAGACATAATCCTAGATCCTTCAGAAAATTGTCTGGTGGAAAATATAGATAATTAAACTTAGCAACTCTATTGTGTTTTTCTAGGTGGTGAATTTGTTCTTTGTCCTCATTGGTAGCTATCACATTTCAGTATTGAATTATTTCAAAAATCTGATTTGAGAAGATAATAATTAGTAGTTATGGGTGAGTAAATATTTTTTTTCTTGTTCAGAGGTGACTTCCTTTGTTTATTATTTCTCAAATAATAACATCATAAATATGGAATTGGTTCACATACATAATATGTTATTTATTCAGTTGTCTTGTTTAAATCTTTTGGGAACAAGCCAGTCACAAATGAATGAATAATTATTTACAACTGTGGATGGAGTGCTTACTGTGTATCCTTTACAGTCACTAACTCACTTAATTGTCAAAACAATCATGTGAAGTGGGTTTTTTTCAGTTCCCCATTTATAGATGAGGAAATGAAAGCACTGAGAAGTTAGGGAACTTGCCCAAAGTCAGCCAAAGTCAGCTCCTATCTCGGAACCACAATTTAAGCTTCGGTTGCCAGGTTCCAGAGCCATCGTTCTTAATCATTATACTATACTGATTCCAGAGTGAATTAATACAAAAGATAGTGTCTCATGTAAATGTTCAGTTATAGATAAAGAAAAATATTAATGCCAGATTTCTAAATTCTAAAGTTTAGATTGTTATTGATCACGATATAATCTGTCACAAAAGACCATTTATTTCCTGAATGTCCTCAGAGACCTAGTGTGGAGCCTGACAATATTACCAGAAGAATTGTTCCTTTGAGATGAGACAGAAATATTCTAGAAGATCCCTCTAAACCAAGCTTGTTCAACCTGAAGGCTGCATGTAGCTACTAGCACAGGATGGCTTTGAATGCAGCCAAACAAAATTTTGTAAACTTTCTTAAAACATTGTAAGATATTTTGTATGTGTGATTTTTTTTTTTAAAGCTCATCAGCTATCATTAGAATTTGTGCACTTCATGTGTGGCCCAATTGTCTCTTGTGCTGTCCCCTTGGGCCCCCAAACTTGTTTAAGAGATAGCTAGATTATAACAATTCTTCTTTTTCCAATGCGGCCCAGGGAAGCCAAAAGGTTGGACACTGCTGATCTAAACTTAATTGTTACCTTGCTGTGGAAGCAGTGAACTTGTGGCATGCTCTATTACATGAGCATAGATTATATTGTTATAATCTAGCTGTCTCTTAAACAAGTTTGGGGGCCCAAGGGGACAGCACAAGAGACAAGTATACTTTTTATTTTTTATTTTTGGACATTCTAACAGGTGTGTAGTAGTATCTCATTATTGTTTTAATTTGCATTTTCCTGATGACATATAAGGTGGAACATCTTTTTTTTTTTTT
>PVKE010010705.1:0-41879 GCA_004027555.1 Craseonycteris thonglongyai | reverse complement strand
TTTTGTTTTTTAATGCCCGTGGTTTTTTGGCTTTATGAATAAGGCCTGGCTTAAGCATAAAACCTGCAGCATTGCCAGCCATGATGACAGTCACACGGTCTTTGTGAGCCTTGAAGCCTGGCCTCTTCACTTCGTCCTTGAAGAGGAATGTACGCGAAGGCATCCTCTTCCAAAAAAGGCCTGTTTCATCCATGTTAAACACTTGTTCAGGGAGGTAGCCTCCCTCCCTGATGAGGTTAGGAAACTTTTCCTCCACGTAACGACAAGCAGCATCGTTGTCAGCAGAGGAAGCCTCACCATACAGAAGCACGTTTCTGAGGCCGTATCTTTTTTGAAATGTTTCGAACCAGCCTTTGCTGGCTGACAAGCCTCGTCCTCGAGGAGGCGAATCCCTCCTGGCAGCGCTAGTACTGGCTTGAGGTTCGTCAGCACCTTCTTCAGCCTCTTCATTGTCGTCATCGGGCAAGATTGGGTCGTAGAGAGCTTTGGCCTTTGTCCTGATCCTATTAGTGTCCAAACTCACTGTCTTTTTCCTGCCATCAGCAATCCACAATGCCAGTGCAGCTTCCATTTGCACAATTCTGTTATTACGCGGAGTTACCACACGTTTCGCTTCTTTATTGAAGGTGATTGAAGCAGTTTTGCGGATGTTTGCTTCCTCTTTCTTGATGGACCGCCCTGTAGATTCATTCACCCCGTCATGGCATGCCACAGATGCATCACTTCTGCCCTCTTTGATCAGATCTAAAAGTTTCACTTTTTCGCTGATGGTCATCATCTTCTTCCTCTTGGGCGCCCCGGAGGAAGCTTTCGCAGGGGCACAGCGCTTAGGCGGCATGATAAGGGCTTAATTAATAAAAAAAGTGATCGCTTAAACAAAACAAGTGATTGCCAACACAACACTAAAATACAGTATGCGAGACAGTCAACATCATGGACAAGACTGGCGAGATACAACAAGAGAAGATGCTAGGGGAGGCTGCGACGATGCGCCGACAATCAACTCACAGGGATCAAGCCACTCGTGCTCTCATGGGTCGATGTGGCACCGGAAACCAATCCCGCGCCTTTATGAGAGCCCGTGGGAGGGACTCTGAGTCAGCTCATCTCTCTGTTTGACATGCAGGGATCCTTCTCTCTCGCGCATCCACATGAACCAACGCTCCTTTCCGCCATGTGGCTGCCGACATGGTTGTATGTTTTCATTTTTATTTTTTGATGAATATTTTGGGAAAACCCGCGAAGCACTGAAGCCGCAAAACATGAAGCGCGAAGTGGCGAGGGAACACTGTCTTCATTTGACTTTTACTGAAACTAATTTTGCCAACTTCACCAGGCCCTAAGTCCTGCCATTATAGTTTTTATGAGACAAGCTTTACTCTTATGCCTTTGATATATTTTGTAATAACAAGGTTATATTTGTATGGAGCTTCATAATTAAGAAAATATTTTCACTTGGACTATTTCATTTGGTCTCATGAGGAAACTGGAAGAGGGAGGATGAATAGCCCCATTTATTCATTTTTTTTGAAACTTTTTTATTGTTAAATTCATAGATGTAACATTGGTTAGTAAAAATTACATAGATTCCAGGTGTACAGTTCTACAGTACATTGTCTATATTACATTATGTGTTTACCACCCAGAGTCAAGAAACTGATGTTCATAAGAATTAAGATTAGAACTTGGGGGGAAGCTGGGATGGCTCAGTGGGTTGAGCACTCATCTTGCAGCCCTGGGGTCCACGAATTGAATTCTAGCCCTGGCCCATGCAGACCCACATGCTGAACTGTTGTGCTGCTTGAGGGAGGTTCCTGGTTCAATTCCCAGCTTACAGGGGCATGCCTTCCATGGGGGAGGCCCTCGGCCCGGTTCCTGCCCTGCACGGCCCTGTGCCCACCTGTGGAGTGAAACTGTTTGGAAAACTAACGACGTACAACTATGGAGACTGCTCTGGGCCCTCCCCCTTCTCTTTGTCTCTCTCCCTCTCTGTCCAAAACATAAAAATAAATCTTAAAAAAAAAAAAAAGAATATTAGAACCTGGATCCTCAGAATTCACATCTGATCTTTGGACACCAGTGTGGCCCACCACAGAAGTAGATTTTCTCCTCTCTTTCTCTTGTCTCTATCTGGTAGATGAACATTAAAATCTTGGTCTTTGCCCTTATGCCTAACTAAGGACTTGCTATGATATAGGGAGTGACCTATAGCGCCATAGGCTATAAGGTAAAAATGTATAGTCTTTAGCTGAATAGTGACTAAACTAAATTAATAGAAAAGCTTGAAGAATAAGGCAATTATTAAAAGTGCAGAATTCAACCAGGGGTAATGACATAAACCCAAAGTAACAGTGGATGGAAAGACGTTTCTGTCCTCTGCTATGTAAAGTGCTGGAAGAATGGGCTGGTACGGTGGCTCTGCTTTGCAGGTGCCCCAGAAACCCGGGCTCTTTCTAGCTCAGCTCTGCTAGCTGTGTTTCTTGTGGGCAAGACAAAATCCTCAATCTGGACAACAGGGTGGAGGGAATCATAAAGGTAAATCCGTGAATAAATAAGATAGAAACTTCTACCTTCCTGAGGAAGATGGCAATGAACCAGATAAGCAAATGTATCATGTTAGATGGTTCTAAGGGCTGAAGTTTAAAACAGAGCAGAAAAGGGTGTTGGGGGTGAGAGTGTCACCCTTTTCAGGGGGCAGTTAGGTGCGGCCACACTGCAGATGTGGCATTTGGTGGAAAACTTGAAAGTGGTGAGGTAGAAAGAAGGATCTCTGGGGGAAGAATATTTGTGCCAAAATGAACAGCAAATGGGAAGGTTCGTAAGCAAGGTGAGAAGGCAAAGGTTGGTCTTGGTTTGTTTGAGGGAAAGCAGAGATGCTAGTGTGGCTGGAGCAGAGTAAGCAAATGGAAGACAAACAGGAGATGAGATGAGGTGAGTAAGGGAAAAAGATTACCATATTTTCCGGCGTATAAGACGACCAGGCGTATAAGACGACCCCCTAATTTTACAGTCAAAACATAGGTTTAGGCCTATATTCGCTGTATAAGCCTACAGCCTCGGTAGTGGGGCGTAGTCTTATACAGCGAATATAGGCCTAAACCTATGTTTTAACTGTAAAATTAGGGGGTCGTCTTATACACCGGAAAATACGATACATGATGCCTTATGGGTCATTATGAAGGCCTTTCCATTCATCCTGCAGAGTTGGTAATGGCTTGGACCAGGTTGAGAACAATGGAAGAAGCGAGAAGCACTGTGGTTGGATTCTGGATAAGTTTTAAAGCAGGCATGTCTACCTTTCAGCCCAGGATGATTTTGAATTCAGCCCAATACAAATTCTTTTTTTTTTTTTTATATTATTATTTTATTGTTAAATTTAATGGGGTGACATTGGTTGGCAACAATCAGACAGTTTCCCAATGTACAACTCCACATCACATCACCCATGCATCACACTATGTACCCAGCTCCCAGAATCAGGTCCCCCTCCAACCCCATATATCTGGTGCCCACTTCCCCCTCCCCACACAACTCTCCCTCCCCCCTCCCCCTCCCCCCTCCTCTCCAGGTAAACACCAAACCATTGAGTGTGTCCATAATGCTGGTGCCCTCTCCTACTTCCAATACAAATTCTTAAAACATGAAGCTTTTTTTGCAACTTTTTTTTTTTTTAAGCTCATCACCTATCATTAGTGGTAGTATATTTTATGTGTGGCCCAAGACAATTCTTCTTCTGATATGGCCCAGGGAATAACCAAAAGGTGGACATTGCTGTTTTTAAGGAAGAGTGCATTCCATTTATATTGCTGTGTAAACAAACTACTATAAACTCAGTGGTTTATGGAAACACAAATTTATTATCTCCCAGTTTCCACTGGTCAGGAAGCTAGTCATGGCTGACCTGAGTTCTCTGTTTCAGGTTGTCACCGGGCTGCAATCAAGTATCAGCTGAGCTCCACTCATATCCGGAGGCTTGATTTAGGAAGAATCTTCTCCCAAGCTGATTCAGGTCATTGGCAGAACTGATTTCCTTGTGATTGTAGAACTCCTGGTGGCTTCCTTTTTTACATTCAGCAGGGGACCCTCTAGCTCCAACGTGCTCAGAGAAATAAATCACCATTGTTTCACCTAATCATACCCTGAATTTAACAACCTATTTCAATACATTTTACTTCACCTCTTCTTACAGAATACAGGGAAATCATCTTGAAATTCTAAATAGTTAAAGTAGAAACAAAGAACACATTTGTGTAAGTTCAGTCCTTGGGAATGACATCCCATTACCTTTACCTTATTTTGTCGGTTGGAGGTATCATGAGTTTTGCTGTCACTCCAGGACAGGGAACTGCTGGATACTAGGTAGCTGGAATATTAGAGGTCATCCTAAGGTCTGTCCACAGCAATGAATAAACAGGATGTCAAGTGTGAGACCAAGAGAACAACCGAGTGTTGGAGTTGCCCTTAACAGAGATAGGGAAGGCTGAAGAGGGGGGAAGAAATTTGGCATTCACACGGAGATGTCAAATGGACAGTTACATATACAAATCTAGAGTTATGGAAGGAAGTTTGAGATATATGTTTGGGATTCATTAACATATAAGTGGGATATATAGCCATGTAATGATATCACTAGGGAATGAGGGTAGACAAAAAATACATCCAAGGACTGGATTCTAGTTCCCCCACATTGAAGAGTCAGAGAAGCTGGGAATAAGCAGTGTGGAAGTGAGAGAAGTGAGAGTTAAGAGAAACGCATAAGAGTATAGAGTTAAGGCAGCCTTTACATATTGACTTAATTTGTTTAAATCTCAAAAAGCAAAGTTTTTCTGCTTATTTCTCAGTTTTGGGAGATGCCTATGTACCCTGTTGTTGCCGCTGTTCTCTGAATGTGCTAGGATATTTGAGATGGAAACCAGGTTTGATGATTTGGTGGTGAAAGTTCAGCAACCAGATATGCGTTCTTGTCCAAATAAGCCAACCTAATTCAGCCCAAGTATGGACAGCATGGTCAGTGGGGGGTGTGTGTGAACTGTTTTGTTTTGCAACTGACACCATAAAATACAGGCTGCTCTGTAAAGCATACACCCCCTCAGGTGTCAGGTGACTCATGTCATGCACTATGTCAAAAGTGAAAGGGTTTAAGCAGTGACAACAGATTGAGTCTTCCTTGAATCTACTACATGTGGATAATACAGGCATTTCTGACTATACCTTGCTATCAGACATTTATTTCAATATCCACTTGTGATATACAGAAATTTATTGAAATCACTAACATGTGAAGCCTATGTATGGGCATAATAAGCCACCATTAGCCACTTAATCATACCCTGATTTTAAGGATATTTTAATACATTTTACTTTTGATAAAAATCATTTCTGTTCTAGAACACAGAGAAATAATCTTGAAATTCTTAGTGGATGAAGTAGAAACAAAGACTCCATTTGTGAAAAGTCAGTGTATTATAATGTAATTAGCATGCATATACTGTGTCGTTTAGCTGTGTATGGTGCAGTTATGTTATTTGATTTTTTCCTGCACATAAACAAAGCCCCAGATGTTCATGTAGGAAAAAATATATTTTATCCAATTTCTTCTCAGGTATTTCTTAGGTATTTTCCTTGCCTAGCAAGGACAGAATTGTGCCCATGTGACAAATAATGAAACCTATTTCTATTTGGGTACTATTTATTCAAGATTAATCATGTTTTCAAACAGTGTGCAGATAATCCTGTTAGCTCTCTTCCACAAATTAGGCAGTAGTCCTCATTTAACAAGTGAGGAAACAGAAGCAAGGAGTTCAATAACTCCTCTGGACACACTGGGGCCTGGGCTGTGAGGCTGGCTGGCGGCTGTTGGACCACACAACTGACATCCCTGTTGGGGCATGTTGAGTCCGGAAGCAGGAGTTACAAGCAGTGTAATGAGATGACTGCACTGCCTTTCAGATGGGCCTGGAGGTCAAGTTAGTTTATTTGTTTCTAATTTCGCTGAAATGATAGGCTGGTTGAAAGATTCCTTTGTCGGCAGGGATTTTTTTTTCTTTTTTTTCTGAATAGCCCCACAAATCTTTTGGTCTCTCTTTCTATGTTTCTCCAACCCCTTCTCCCATTTGCAGGATTAGCAAAGCACTTGGGAGGCACATTAATCTTGCCAGCGTTGTCAGGAGTGATCAGCGAGTTTTATTAAAAGCCCTAGGATTGCCTGAAAGGGCTCCTTGTCTGTGTTTGCAATGAAAGAGGCATGTTAAGATCTTGGGGCACATTGTCAGGACCCTTTGCCCTGCCCCTTGGACTATGAGCTGACATCCCTGGAAGAAGCACTGAATGAAGCTCTCCTTTGTTGAAGGGATTTCACCGGTGGACAGAAACGAGTTGGCCCCTGTCGGCATGAGCGCGCTGAGTCAGGGTGGGCTGCGAGCTGGCCTGTTGCTGCTCCTCCTGGCCGGGGCCAGCCCCACCTTCATCAGTATGAACCGTGGGCTCAGGGTGATGAAGGGCAGCTCCGCCTTCCTGTTGGGCGATGACCTGAAGTTTGCCATCCCCAAAGAGAAAGACGCTTGCAAAGTGGAAGTGGTGATGAATGAGCCAATCACCCAGAGGGTTGGGAAACTCACCCCACAGGTAGGTCATAGCCATGCTTTTCTATTCAGTGGTATGGATGAATGTGTGCGTGTGCGTGTGTGTGTGTGTGTGTGTGTGTGAGAGAGAGAGAGAGAGAGAGAGAGAGAGAAGAAAACAGAGGCAGCCTTCGAAGGGTTGGAGTGGGCAGTCTCTTGTGTGGTGTGATATGCTCAATCTTTATGGGTTATTCTTACCCCTAATCATTTCACTCATTGCTGGTCAGGGCACTTTTGGATAAGACAACAGGATTCCAAGACATTTTTAGGACATATTAGTGACCACAGAATAGCAAAAGTAAAACAGGAAGAAATTATCATCTCTTCACATTACATGAACATTCCCTTGAGTAAGAGAAGAGATGTGGAAAAGAGATGTGAAAATACTTCACTTTAAACGTTCACCGATCTTCAAAAATGTCTGCATAAAACTTTTTTTTTCTTTAATCAAATTTAGGAGGCCTTCCTATTGAAGGATATTTTATGCTAAATCTTTTTGTAGGGTGAAGAATTATGTTCTAATTCACTGAGTTTTATAAATAATCTGTATTATCATATACTCTATTTGCTTAAAGTAAGAATTTATTTCTACACACAATAGAGTTGCTTTTGGTTTTATTACTTGTTTGTACTGTGGTTTAAACTTTTCTCACAATGCAAACAATTTTGAGAATTATGAACATTGGATACTGTGGCTTCTGGGGAAATACACCATTCTCATTTTCTGAACTGTGAGCATTAATTTTCTTATTTTTCATTTGGCTAAAGAAATGCATTCCGTGGGGGTAATTCAAAAGTGGTGCTAGATGTTGTGGAAATGGACTGAAGAGATTTTTGACAGATGCTAGCTCAAATTGACATCTCTTGTCATTCTATTTACCACATTTAAAGTTATAGTCCAATTCTGAAACACATTAGAATTCTATGTAGGGCTTTCATTTGTGAGTATTCTTGATGTGATAGTAACCAAATAATTACCCTTTAGTTTCCCATGAGATTTGTTTTTGCAAATCTAGTCAGAGAGCTTCAGATGGGCATCTAAAAAATGTTAGTATATGATAATGGCCCTGGGTCCCAAGTGTTTGATAATTGACACATCTCCACCTTCTCCTAACACAACTTACACTCTGAAATGTCTTTGATTGGAAACTATCAATCAAGGAGAAAGGAGAGACCTGGATGAGTAGGTGACATGAATAAGTTCAGCTGCAGGAAACAAAGACTGGGGTCAAATGCAAACCCTTGGACTTTTGGGGAGCAGCAAATTAGGACCCTAATCCTAGAGGACTGAGCTCCCTGATAAAGCAGGGAAACAGGGCTATATGCATATTTGTGGGTGATGGGTACCTCATAAAGACTGATAAACTAATAATTTTATACTTTTTCTAATCATTGTAATTTTAAAAATTGTTCAGCGTTTATGAAGTGATACTGAATATTTTGGGTGGGTGGCAGGTGGGGGGGAAGAGAAGAAAAATATCTTCCTGGTAGCGTGCTGGGGCAACTGTATTTAATTGGTCCTGTGCATGTCTAGTCTACCCTGCTGAGAAAAACAAAAGTCCTGTTATTAATCAGATTCTCTGTTCTTAGAAAGCAACTTGGGGAGGATGTACTATTACTTAAGCCAGCTTCTGAGGAGTATCCTTTTTCTATCTGAAATAGCCTATGACTTCTAACTATATACAGCACTTTTTATGAGAGCAATGAAATTGTCTCCATTATGTATTTTCAGGGATGGTTTAATGGTCCTCATCATTGGGCTGCTCTGAGGCACTAGGGACCAAAAAGATCTAAGTGACTAAAACTAGGTAAAAACTGTTTTTATCACAAGGGTCAAGAGTTGTGATAGATCTCTAAGTTACCTCCATCTCAAACTTTTCTGATTTTGAGGCAAAAATCCACATAGAAAGATAACATGGAACAGAAACAACACATGGCTTGCTGATTTAGGACAGTCTGGAATCCTGGGGGGATATAGAGGGGCTCTGAATATCTCCAATTAGTCCCCTAGTAAGCAGTTGCTCACTAAAAATCAAAAACAACAGTAACAACAAAAAACCAAGTCCTGAATGTTCATTGTATGCATTTCCAGAGGTAAATCAGACATCTCATCTAAAACTTATTCTGGGGAAAAGGAATCCACTGAAATGTGAAGTTTCATTGCGTTTTTGTCAAATATCAGAACTTTGTACCATAAAGAAATCTGTATAGCCAGAAAACATTGTTTCTTAAACTACCACGTGATCTTCCTATTGTTTTAATTATGGTAATTTCAACATAAACAAGGTTCCAAAGTAAAGTCTGCTTTTTTTTTTTCACTTGTGTGCTTATTTTTTAATTCAAGCTGATTCATTCCTCCCTAGGGATTTATTTCTTAATGGAGTTTTTGAAATTAAGCATAGTCAAGCGTGCACATGCACGCGCACGTGCACGCTCATGCACACGCACACACACACACACACACACACACACACAGAGCCTAATACATTGTTCTTTAATAGAACTTACTAGTAAGTTAAAAGCAAGGCTTATGTAAACCTGTTTCTAGCAAGATGACTATAGTAACAACACCCTGCTGTGTAATGAACAGTTTTATTTGATTTGCATGGAAAATGTTTTTTTAACATCTGTTCAATTAGTGTTTTCATTTCGTTACTGAAGTTTTCTTAGGACCAACAGGGTCATTTTCCTATTGGATGTTTGGAAAGAGATTTCAAGTGGTGCACACCAGTACCTTCTGTTGAGACAACCCTCCAGATATAGTCAATTACAAAAGGTCGATGGCAATATGTTTTCCTTATGTTGTAGGTCAATACTTCTTCACACATAGCATTTCTAACACCTGTCCCAAAGCAAAAAATTCCTGGGGTGGAAAAGCACCCCAGTTCAGCACTGCATGTGCTCTTTTGAATGGGAAATATAGTGGTAAGAAAATACCTCTAGTTTGAACCAGTTTACTGTCATTATAGTGAGTAATGAGTTAGGAATGTTGACAATTTAATTATAAATTGTAATTGAAAAGCAGTTGAAGCGGAAAAAAACAAAGCTAGACAGTAATTAGAAAAGGATTTAGCTCTCCTTTGTTTTAGTTAGTAAATTTATGGACAATTATGGTTGTCACCTTTTATAAAAGGAAAACATATTATGAAACATAAAACAGATGTTTTTTTAAACAAAGCAGATTGTTTCTTTATTACTGTGACTATTTGTTAATGATATGGGAAAGGTCTTTCTTTTATTTCCTTCCTTGTTGTAAATTAAAGAGAGGAATTGATGGTGTCTGCGGGGAAAGGTCATTTGTGTAAGTTATAAAGTCTTCTCCGAGATGATTACGTTGTTTGCAAATGTTGAAGATGTAACAGGTCACAGGCTAAACACCATGAACTCAACAGTGATGGTGTGTGAATACCTCAAGGGTGCAGTAAGTCCTCACTTAATGTTATAACTTCTGCAACTTTAAGCAAAATGATGTATAACAAAATCAGTTTTACCACAGGCTAATTGATATAAACAAGAGTTAAGTTCCTACTACATCTCATCAACATTATAATGAAACAATGTTGAATGAAACAATACTAATTCAAGGATCTGCTGTATTAGAATTCTGCCAAGTCAGAATGGGCAGAATGAGTGTCATGATCTAGGTGGAAGAGAAAATTCTTTTTTTAAAACTAGAGTTCCCCAAATATAACAATAAGCAATTTCTTTACTACTCTTAAGTGAGATGATACAGTTAATTATAACTTTATTTGAATAGAGAAAATTGCTATTTGTATCATCAGCAGTTGCTGTTATTAATTATAACAATAATAAAAGTGGTTCCTCACAAGTAAATGAGAAACAACTGAGAGTCATCTTTGGCTCTGCTAAACCACATAGTGGATTCATTTTTGAAAATAAAAACACTCCTTGGAAAAGAAAGAAGCAAAAGGAGAAGAAAAACATATATACAGAACTCACACAGTATGTTTGTGTGTAGGGTAATGCATGCTTTTATGCCTACACACAGGTAGACCTTTCTTACTCAATTACTATGAAGCCCTGAAGGGGGTGGGTCAATAACATTTTGATAAGTGGAACAATATTTTAAGTGTACTATAGACTGTAAAAAGATTATTTAGGCAGATAATTCTTTAATTTATCTGCTTGATCTGATTTTCATAATTTAGAAATTCTTAAACTGAATTATAATTGTATAAACAGGATGGTGCATGGGTGTGGGGTTGGGTAGGGGTGATGGGGATTATAAAACACACACACACACACACACACACACACAATAACAAAACAAAAAGTTAACAGACCATAATTTTCTCAGGCAGTACTCTACTGCTGGAAAAATGAAATCTTGTACTAATTTTCTCACAGATCTTTATTCATTTTTTTATGTCAACTAGATCTTTGACTGCCATTTCCTTCCCAATGAAGTAAAGTACATTCACAATGGTTGTCCAATTCTTGATGAAGACAGAGTGAAGCTTAGACTTTACAGGTAAGCAGTAGAGAGGCATCTCTCATTCTCTACCAGATAACCACTCTGTGTATTCCTGTTTCTGTGGATAGATATTATCATGGGGAGTTTCAAGATTCCAAACAAGTAATCAGTAGACACTGGAAACCTAAATGAGTGAGGAAAGAATTGTTGCCAGCTATCAGTCATCTTTATTTGAATCATCTTCTTTGGGGCTTTTCTGTGACAGATTATTTGCTCTATCCTGTTTCCCTTTAGAGTTCTTGTACAGGTATCTCTGGATTCAACCCTCCACTATGATAGGAATTGGAATTATAAACTACAAATTCTTACTGAGATTTAGGAAGTAAATATATTCCAAAATTTAGTAAAATTCTTCTTTTTGATGATCAGGTACTTAGTTATAAGAAGTGCCTTATCATTCATTTTAAAATGTATTAAATAATAAAAGTATTTTAAAAATCAATTATGGAGTTAAACAGATTGACTATGTAACACAACAGTTCCCTTGTATATATGAGAGAAATAAAAACCTATGTTTACCAAAGACTTGTATACAAATGTTCATTTTAGCATTATTCTAACAAGTCAAAAGGTTGAACTAGTCCAACTATAAACAAAATGTAATATATCCATACAACAGAATATTATTCCGCCATAAAACAAAATGAAGTACTGATACATGCTACAACATGGATGAACCTTGAAACCATTATGCTAAGTGAAAGAAGCCACATACAAAAAGTCATATGTTGTATGATTTCATTTATATGTGATGTCCAGAAGACAGAAAGTAGGTTAGCAGTTTCCAGGGTCTAGAAAAGGGGCAAATGGGAAGTGACTGCTAACGGGTATGGATTTCCTTTGGCAGTGATAAAATGTTCTGGAATTAGTGTCATGATGGTTTTACAACCTTGTGAATATACAAAAACCTCTGAGTATATGCTTTAAAAAGGTGAATTTTTTCTGGGTGGTAAGCATGTAATGCAATGCATAGACAATGTAATGTAGAATTATACACCTGTAAACTATGTAATTGTTATCAACCAATGTCACCCCAATAAATTTAGTAATAAAAAAAATTGTAAAAAAAAAATGAGGAAAAAATAAATTAGAGAAGAATAATATTTTAAAATAAAGGTGAAATTTATGGTATATTAATTATATCTTAGTAAAAATTTAATTTAAAAATTAAGCTTGTTTTGGGTACTGCTCACTGTATATCAACAACTGAGGATTCAACGTTGGTGGAGTAGGCCTTTACATAGTTTTCACTTGTTTTTGTTGCTCTTATAAATATTTGGATAACATACCTCAGTGTGAATTACCCTTAAGCATGACACTAATACAAAAGGGCTTTGTAGAAGACACTAGAACAGTGAATCATTCTATAAACACTTAAGATTACCTATATAGGTCAGGCCCTGTCTTGGGCATAGGAAACCCAAAGATGAAGATACATGAACCTTTGGTGTTCACAGTCTGATGCAAAAGATAGGTAGATAATTATAATGTAGGAAGAGGAGTGTTGACAGAGAGATATAAACAAAATGCTAATGCTCAGAAAATGAAAAGGCACTTTAGGATTCCTTAGGAAGCTATACAATCAACATACAGGGCTCCCTGCTCCACCCCAAGACTTTGAAGTTTAAACACAAATCAACTTTACAGCCCCTGTCTAGGAGGCCTGGAAAAGCTGATGAATTCTGTAGGCTCCCACTTCTCCCTTGAGTTTCCAGGGGGAGGAGTGGGTGGAGGAGCAGTCATAAAGGGAAGAGTTAGGGAGCTGTCCTGCTTGGTCTTGAGAACATGTACAATAGGATATTCAAAGGAGTTGGAGGCTGAAAATCAGGAAGCGTGCTTATCCCCCTTTGTCTCCTCTCCAGCCTTTGGCAAGCTACTTGCTCTCTCTATGCCTCAGTTTCCTCATTTGTAAAATGGGATTAACCAGGCTTACACAAATGTCTGTGAAGTTTGAAGGAGACACTCTTTGTAAATAGTTTAGCATTAACCTGGGCCATACTAAAAGCACATCAATTAGAAGCTGCATTACTGAGGCACACCCATTATTCATTAATATTCTCCCAGCAGCTACTTGGAGGACATATTCCCTAAGGTATTGAAGGGAATGGAAGTAACAATCACTGTATACCTTTTACATACCGAGCACTGAGCTGGACACCACACATGTCATGGCGCTTGTGAAGTGCAGAAAGGCCGCAGTGCTTCTGAAATTTCTCACCCTTTCACTCCTGAATTAAAACTCAGTTTATAAGTTACACAAGCTTCGTACTCTTCCGTTATATGAGTATATATGCTAGAAGTGAGGCTCAGAGCTCATAGCAATCATTAAACATCAGTATAGGTGATGGGTTTGTGAGCAGGTAGTGCAAGAAAGGTCATTGGAGATGGAAGCAGCCAAAAAAGGAGTTGACCACAAGAATAAGGAAAAGAAAGAAAAAGAACAGAGAGATTTGGATTAGGGTATGAAATAAGAGTCGAACTCTACCCACTAGCCAAATTTTGTGAAGGCCAGCGTCTGAGCTTCAGTCTAAGTATGCAGGTATTCAAAGTGCCTTGCCCACCAGTCAGTATTGCCTTTGCTCCCTCCACAGGTTTACTGAGACAGACACCTTCGTGGAACCGTTTACCCTGCAGATCTACCTCCTAGAACCAGACTGTAACATCATCCGTCTGAGTAGCATTGTCCTGGAAGTGTCGGAGTTCTACGGTCTGTCCAGAGCCATCGATAAGAACCTGCTGAGATTTGATTATGACAGGACAGCTAGCCTGGAGTGCACAGTCAGGCTGGACCCTGTGGGGACACGACTGCCAGCCCACGGCCAGGTGGTGGTGGGGGAACCTCGGCCTGGAGGACCACGTGGAGATCAGCCACACAGCTTTTTCCCTGAGTCTCGTACGATGTGTTTTAATACTTATTTGGATGTTACTAAAACCGACAAAGATCTCTGAATGTGGTCATCTTCCACAATGACAAAGTGTTTTGCTTAATATTACTTGTAGCTGGTTGAAAAGTGTAGGTTAGTGGTTAAGAGTATGGACTTTGACATCGCAGACTTGGGATTGAAAATGGCCTCTGCTATTTACTTTCTATGTGATTTTAGGCAAGTTACTTAACCTGTCTAAGTCCGTGTGAACTGGGCAAGGATCGTAGCTACTCCATAGGGCTGTATAAGGATAGAGTAAATGAGATTACATGCACACATTGTTCACACAGTTTGGCTTATAGTGTGCTCCAGTATTATCAGGTGCTATTAGTGATAGCAGCAATGGCAGCAGTAGTAAAGGTAGCTGATGTATTTATTAAGCATTATTACCTTATGAGCAGATTTGAGGTAAGCAGCAGCCATGGTTTAAATCAAGAAGATGTGATAAATCATTTTCTTTCTGTTATTCATTCAATAACAGAGAGGGTCCAGCAGAAGTAATGACCCTTTTTTTATGAGCAGGTAATGCTCTGGCAGAACATTACTTCTGCTGGACCTTGTATTGGGCAACTCCTATATGTACAATAGTGTTCTAGGCACTATGGGAAAAACCAAGAAATATAAGGGATATTTGGAATCATAGTAATGCCTTGAATCTGGATGGCAGTTTATAGCTAAAGACATGACTGCAACATCAGTCATCTCATTCAGTTTCCACAACCATCTGATTAAGAAGTAGAACATCAGGGAAGCACTTCATAAATTATGTAAATGCCTATCCACTGCACTGTACACCTAAAATAATATAAATAACATTGAATGTCCACTATAATTTAAAAAATACATATGTAGTCATGGGATGCAGAGGACAGCATAGGGAATATAGTTAATGGTATTTTGTAACGATGTAAGATGTCAGATGGGTAGTGGACTCTCGTAACTCAGTGTTGCATGTTCTAGAACTGGAAACAGAACTCAAGTGTCCAGGTGGAAGCTGTACCTTGGGACTGAAGAAGATAGGAAGTCTCAAAGTGAGCTGTGAGGAGTTCCTTCTGATGGGGATTCGATATCAGCATATGGATCCCCCTTCTCCCAACATTGATTATGTCTCCATCCGACTGGACCTCACTGATAGCAGGAGTAAGGTCGTGTACAAGGTAGAGTTTGGGGTTGTGTCTACGTCCCCAGCTGATGCATAAAGAAAGCCAGTTCCATGGTGGATACTTATGTTGGCTCGCATGCCAGGGAGTTCCTGGACTTCATGAATGGAACTTCCCAGTGACTCATTAGAACTGCTGGCTTGATTTTTTGTTTTTGTTTTTGTTTTTTTCTGACAATAAGTGCGCAAAGCAGTAGCTTCTGTATATAATGTCAGTATAAGTAGTTGGGTGGCTATGTCCCAGTGAAACCGCTTGGTTCTTTCTGTCCCTGGACTGGAGCCAGCTATATGCTACCCTTGTTCACTCTTTCCCTTCAGTCTTCTTCAGCTTGTCATTTGATCTTTTGTAACACCTTCTCTTTGGTGCTTCAGTTACCCCTTGTTTTTTAGAACCACTTTTCACCTGTTAGAGGAAATCAGGGGATCCACATACATATTGTGTAAGGCTAGGAACCTGGGAGGGAGGAGATTTCAGCCCCACTTTTATGACTTTACCAGACTTTGAGAGGGAGGACTGGATCATCAAGGGGACAGAGACCCAAATTCCTTCTCCATCTCCCAGATTTTTTAAGATTCTCCTGTCCTTTCCCTCTCGATCTCTTCACATTGAAACGATGGCAGAAAGTGGAATCAGTGTGTACAAAATAGCGAATATGCTACTCTACTGATTCATGTGTTTTGTAATTTATTTAATTGGGTAGCTGGGCAACTGAAAAAGCTTGGAATTTGTGCTGACATGTAATGATCCAAGATGACATTTGTGAAATACCTCCCTCTTTTATAGTCAGGCTTTTCACTAGGATTTCTCTTTTGAGACACAAACATTGAACATTGTTGTCGCCAAGCAATTGATAAGACATGGAATACAAAGGAAATGATAAAAAAGGATCTTAAAAATTTAGAATTGAGATTTGGAAAAAGACTTTGAGGTAGTCTTGTCAAATTGATTGGGTAAGTTACTTGGAAAGCTCTTAAAGAATTGATTTGAGTCTAACATTTAATAGTTAAGATCATGACACTGGGCCCAGATTGCCTGGGTTCAAATGTTGACTTAACTATCTGGGTGGCTTTGAGCTTTATGCTTCATTTCTTTAATCTTAAAATGGGGATAATAGTACCTACTTCTTGGCATAATTGAGAATATTAAGTGAATTAATACTTATAAAGCACTTCACACAAAGTCTGGCACATAGTAAGGACTACATATATTTTGCTAGTTAAAAAGTCACCCAGTAAAAAGTGATCATGAGCCAGGTTTGGAAATAACTGGTTTAATCCAAGCCCCTTATTTTATAGTGTTGGCCAGAGAAATTGCACACTTTGCCCATACAGTCCCTGGCAGTTTTAGGGCTGAGCCAAGACTAAACTCTAGCTCTCCTAACTCTTAGTAGATGTCTTGTTTGTTTTGACACGAAACTCCTTTCAATTTTAATGCTTTCTTTTCTCCATTAAAAAAATTAGATTCGGGGAAGCCGGGATGGCTCAGTGGGTTAGGTGCTCACTTTGCAGCCCCGGGGACCGAGGAACGAGTCCCGGCCCCAGCCCGTGTGGACCCATATGCTGAGCTGGGGAGTGCCCCCAGTTCAGTTCTCACCTGGGTGAGACCCCGGCCCAGTTCCTGCCCTGTGCAGCCCTGCGCCCACCTGTGGAATGAAAGTATGTGAAAAAACCAATGATGTGCAACTATGGAGACTGTTCTGGGCTCTCCCACTTCTCTCTGTCTCTGTATCTCTCTCTCTCTCTCTCTCTCTCTCTGTCAAAAACAATAAATAAATCTTTAAAAAAAAATTAGATCCACTTTTTTCTTGATTTTTCTTTTTTCCTCTTTAAATATTGATTTAGGGCTTTGTTTATATTTTCAGAGCATATTTACTGAGCATTTACCCCTTCAAGTGCCTTCTTGCTTTATTTAGAATGAACTATTATTAGCAATTTAACTATTCCATAGTCAGTTTGGCATGCCATAAAACAGATACTTTTATGAATATAAAATATGCTCACTGCTGAGAATACTTTTTAAAAAAACATGGAAAGCAAAGTAAGAAGAAAACAAAATCTAGCTGTCTTTCTACCATTTTTAGATACACACGCGGTGAGGAGATATGCACACCTTGTTTTATGGAATTGAATTTATACCATCTTTACAATTTTGTATCTTTAAAAAATTTTTTTATGCTGGTATAAATCCATCTTCATCAAGTGACTAAATGACTTTACCCATAATTTCTTCTAGTTTTTTGAAAGGCTTTCTTGTTTACATTTGCCTTTAATCCACCTGCACTAAATTTTATTATATTTTGAAATATGGAACAGTTTTTTCCAAGTAGCGAAAATTTGCAACACTATTTGTGAGATAATTAACCTGTTTCCCCTTGATTTTTGATGATTCATCTATTGTGTAGAAAGATATTATGCATACTATTTCAAGGCTAGCTCTTTTGTTCCTTAGATTCCTCTACTTATTCCTATGCCAATATTCTCTTATTCTAAATATAATAGGTTTATAATACATTTTAATATTGTACAGGCAAGTTCTTCCTCATCACTTCTCCTCAAAATGTTCTTATTCATTCTCACCTATTTTTAGTTGCATGAAGTAATTAATAATTTGTTAGTTTTAAAAAAGCCCCTAAGCATTTTTATCATGATTGGATTAAAACTACAAATTATTTCAGGTAGAATTGGAAAATTAGAACATTTACCCTATTGAGCGTTCTTGTTCAGAAATGAGATATCTCACTTCAACCAGACAAATGTTCTTTATAAGTTTGTGGTTTTCTTCATGTAAGTTGACCATGCATATTAAGTCTAGTCCTCGGCATTTTAATTTTTGGGAAATTATTGTGAATAAACTCTTTTCCCTACTTTATATCTTCTCATTGTTTACTGATAAATAGGAAAGCTATTCTTTTGGTATGATTCTTTTTTATTTGGCTTCTTTCTTGAATTCAGTTATTCTAAGAATGTTTCAATTCCTTGGGCTTTTAAAGACCCTAATTATATTTTTCACTAACGATGATAATTTTATCTTTCCTTTTTTGGTAATTATTCCTCTTATTTCTGGTCTCTTCCCCACTGGTTTGACCAGAATACTATTCAATATAATGATATTTTTAGGAAATCTTACATAGTTTGTCAATATTAGCTACTCACACTGTCCTTTTTTAATGCTTCAGTTAATCTTTCTTTGAAATTGGTATGGTAACTTTTTTTTTCCTTACATGCCAACTTTGGATCATCTCTTTAAAATAAATATAATTTTATTTTAAGTCTTGAACAAGGGAATCTAAGCCACATTTTTGTAATAATAGATACATAGGTTTTTTTTCTATCATCTTGTTTTCTGCTTTCTTGCTTATTAAAAAAAATTTTTTTAAAGATTTATTTTATTGTGTTTTGACAGAGATAGAGAGAGACAGAGAGAAGGGGGAGGGCCCAGAGCAGTTTCCATAGTTGACAACATTAGTTTTTCATATCGTTTCACTCCACAGGTGGGCATGGGGCTGAGCATAGGCCCTGGCAAGAACGGAACTGGGGGCACACCCCAGTTCAGCATATGGGTCTGCCTGGGTCAGGGCTGGGATTTGATCCCAGTCCCTAGGGCTGCAAAGCGAGTGCTTAACCCTCTGAGCCATCCCAGCTTTCTCTTATTAAAAATTTTGTCTTACAACTATATATTTTTGCTATTTACCTTTTATATATTTAGAAGTCTTATATCCTACTTTATGTTTTACTAAAATGAAATTCTAAATTTAAAAAGTTCTTTAACCTTTATATATTTTTAAAAGATTTATTTTATTATTTTTGACAGAGACAGAGAGAAGGGGAGAGGGCCCAGAGCAGTCTCCATTGTTGTATATCATCTGTTTTCAACATGGTTTCATTCTACACAGGTGGGCGGGGGCCATACAGGGCAGGAACTGGGTCAGGGGCCTCCCGCGTGGGAGGCACGCCCTCTTGAGCTAGGGGCTGAACTGGAGGGTGAGAACCAAACTGGGGACCTCCTGCATGGGAAACACACCCCAGTTCAGCATATGGGTCCACACATGCTGTGGCTGGGGTTCGATCCTTGGTCCCAGGGCTGCAAAGTGAACACTTAACTTGCTGAGCCATCCTGGCTTCCTGAACCTATCATTTTAATATGTAAAGTAAAAGAAAAAAAAAGTTTTCTTGGTTCCTTTCTATAGATGAAGAGGTAGATCCTATGTATCTTTTTTTCCTGGCAATGGCCCATCTCCCAGGCTTTGATTATGTAATCTGTGATTTTAGTGCTGGCATATGGTTGTTATACCTTATTATTTCTTACATCCTGTAGCTTTTATTTCAAATAAGCTCTTTTTTCATTGTTGTTCATTTTCTTATTAAAATAGCATTTATTTAGTCTTAACTCTAGGTTTAATTGGTCTTATTATTTAGCACCAGTTCTTTTTTTTATTAATATGTTGTAATTTTCTCATTCTTGAGTTTTCAAATTATGCAACTTCAAGTCATTTTATTTAATTGATTTATTTAAATTGCTAAATTTATTGGGGTGACATTGGTTGGTAAAAATTACATAGGTTTCAGGTGTACAATTCTATATTACATCATCTATGTATTGCATTATGTGCTCACCATCCAGAGTCAGTTTTCTTTCCATCACCATATATTTGTAATTTTTCAGTGGCATGTGAAGAACATATACTCTAAGCCCTGGACGTCTCAGCACATCATTCATTTGTCTTCATAAACCATGTAGTGGGGGCTGGGGGCAGGGTTAATTGCCTTCTTGTTTCTTCCTTTGCACTTCTCTCTTCCTTGGAGCAGTTTCTGAACTTCCTGGCTAGCGGTGATGGGTGTTGGAGAGAGAAGTCGTACTTGATCAGGCACTGATGGGCTATGACTCCATGCTCCCTGAGTCTAGCAGGTGTTTCAAACAACTGCTTTGTCTCTGAGGCAGTTTCATGCCCCACTCCCCCCAAAGATCGCCCATCATGGAGGCTTCTTACCTATACATCTCATGTCTCAGGGGGATGCATTTCTGGCTCGAGTGGTCACTTGTAAGGCCTCCCTCAGCTCCTAGGATATGATTGCCACTTTCAGCGTCTGGCAGCTGGGAGTCTTTATCCTCTCAAGGATGCAGCCTAAAAACCAGGTGTAGGATGACCACAGACCAACTCTCTGTCCCACCTGGCCCATACCTGGAAGCACTCATATGTAAACAAGGACTATAACCCAGTACAGCCGCCATGATTCTTCTGCCTCTAGCCGCTTAGTTTCCTCAGGTGTGAGTCCAGCATCATGCCTCTATGTGCTCTACTTGTAAAAAGTCACATTCTACGGCTAGTCTGAAGGAAACTTCTCTCCTGACACCTGACACAAGGAATGTAATATTGCCCCACCCTTCCTCTGTGTGTCTGTGTGTGGTGTTAGGTGATTCAGCACAACACAGCATTTTTCTCTCTAAATAAATCTCTTTCATTTACCTCTTTCAACCCCTTCATATTCTTATAGTGGGTAAGAAGGTTCTAGAATCTGGAACTGGTTCCAGACCATTGGCGCTATGAGCTCTTGCCTGTAGCATCTGTCTCACATTCACTTTGAAATCTGTATCTCTTGTATTGGAACTTTAATTGAGTCAGAGCCAAGAAGAATTCCATTTTTAATCTTCAGCTATATATAGGTTATAACCCATTTTCCAATAGCCAGATTTCTGCAGTATTGAACCGGTATGATGCTGATAATTGAGGCTGGTTCTCTTCACCATGGGAAACATTCATCCCACTTTAGCACTTGTTGAGACCTCAGATCCCATGATGCATGTTCATGGTTTCTCTGGGGGATCCCCATTCTGAAGGCCTCTTCCTCATAGCTCTCCCACTTGAGAAGGGCGTACTTCTAGCTTGAGTCGTCATTTGCAATTCCTGTTACCTGCACCTCACTTGGAGACCTAGAGTTTTAATGAACTAGACCACTGGTAACCATCCTTTAGTTGCATGAGTACTGAATTATAGACATTTTCCTTCATCCTTCTCCTGCCTGCTTTAAAGTGACATGACAGGAAGTGGGCAGGGGGGCCAGAGGAGATTGGCAATGCTTTACTTTGGCTAGCTCAATTAATCCTCATTCAGTACTCAGGGATCTAGCATTCCCATTTTACAGATGTGGGAAATGAGATTTGGGAATTAAATAACTTGTTTAACATCACTCCGGTCATAAGTGCTAGAGATAGAATAAAATCACAGCTCCTTATGATGCCAAAATGATGCACCTTCTCAACTCTGGCTGCATATTAGAGTCACCAGACAGCTTTGAATATACCAGTTCTCTGGTCTCCTCCTCAGAACAACTAAATGAGAACTTCTGGAGATGGAGCTTGGGTATCAGAATGTGTTGACGTTCCCCAGAAAATTCTAATGTGCAGTCAGCTTTCAGATCTCTGCCAGATATATCCTCTATCTAGACTGTGGTTTTATGTGAAATATCATATTATTGGGGAAGCCCGGATGGCTTAGTGGGTTAAGTGCTTGCTCTGTAGCCCCACGGACCAAGGATCGAATCCTGGCCCTGGCCCGTGTGGACTCATATGCTGAACTGGGTGTGCTTCCCTTGCAAGAGGCCCCCAGTTCAGTTCTTTTATTTAAAAAATTATATTATTAACATTGTATGTTATAGATTCCTTGATGTTGTTTTTCCTGTCCTATTTTTTTCTCTCCTTCAAAAGTCAGAGAGTGCGTGGTTGCCTGTCTATATCAGAACTGGCATTCCCAATCAGATTCCAAGGGCAGCATTCATGGCCATGTTCATTCTGGAAGTGGATCAGTTCATCCTGACCTCTTTGACTACATCTGTTCTGGACTGTGAAGAGGATGAGACCCCCAAACCCTTGCTGGTGTTCAACATCACTAAAGCCCCGCTCCAGGGTTACGTGACTCACCTGTCGGATCACACCCGGCCGGTCTCCTCATTCACCTGGAAAGATCTCAGTGACATGCAGATTGCCTATCAGCCGCCAAACAGCAGCCATTCTGAACGGAGACATTATGAGGTAAGAAGGAAGAAAGACAAAGCTTCCAGCCTATTTGGTATTCACAGTGTCATTTAAGAAGCCACTTCCCTTAGCCTTCGGATTAGTTTGCACATTCATTGCCCCTGAAGAGAATCAATCACTATGAATCAGGATGCAAACTCAAATGCCCGGAGGAGCCAGGCTGGTGACGCAGATGGGCAAACCTTCCTGGTGGGACTCTGTGGGCCACTAAAGGAAGAGCTAGTGCCTTGGAAGCAGCTGTAACTCAGCTCCAACTGATACACGTGCATCTAGTGTTGCTATAGCTCATTTGTCACAAGAAGTTGGAAATTTATAATGTTTTTGTAAAAAAAATGTTTCAATGTTTAAATATAGAAAACATTAAAAGTGTTTAAACATTTTGTGCCAGCTACACAGTATTTCTATGGGCTGCATGAGGCCTGGTCTTAATCAGTTTGAGAAATCTGGCGCCCCCAACAGCGTTCCTGCATTACATAGACTATTGAAGTTAGAGATGAGATTTGTTTATAGTTCTTTTATTAATAAACTCATTTATTCATTTTTCTTTGAACAAGTGTCCTGAGATCCTTCATTTGAATTAATAACACTGACTTGGTATTGAAGAGTCCATAGTCCCATATGATAGCTAATTTCTTTATCAAATGCTTTCCATTAGGAAGGCCCTCTTTCTATTTAATCTAAAGCTTGTCTGCTACCACTTCAGCCCTTTTCCTCTTGTTTTGTCTTCAGTGGGAGTGAACACAGAATTGCATGTAATAACCCACATACGTAAAGACCTACTAGTAAGTTAATTCAAACAGGATGGGGAATTTACGTGGGTAGATTGACATAAACTTGAGTTCAGGTGTATTAAGGAAAGTGAGTGTCCCTGGGGTTGTCACATTGACTAATTTAGGCATTTGCCGCATTTAGTCTCAAGGGCACACAAAAGTCTTCCGGGGTTGTGTATTGCCCTTTGCTTTGCTTTTCTTCATTTCATCGGAGTAAGTGGCAGCTTTTGTTTCTTTCCTGCCTTTGTCTCTCATTCCTTTTGTATTATGAAATAACCTCTCACTAGATGTTCAGTATTACTTCGAGCTCACTGGTACTCTGCGGCTTCCTGTAGGCATTTTCTGACACCGTGTCATATAATCTTAAAGCAGAATTTGTTTCCAATGTGTGATTTTTTTTTTGTTAGAAGATAATTCAATTTTCTCAGCAGAGACCAGATGCTTTTCAGATTTTGTGGGTTGGGCGCCCCGGGCCTCTCTGACACTTTGTGCATTTGGCTGTCTCCAATGAGCCTTCTGAGAGCAGAGCAGTGGCCAGTGCTCCGGAAGCTGACCCTTCTCTGGACTATGACACCAAGGCAGTCTATTCTTTCAGGCATCTTTACCTCTTCAGAAAATTCAGTCATATCATTAGGTACTACATACATTTGGCAGGAAAATTTCTCAGTGAGTACATAACCTACAGTTTTGTATGGCTCAACCAAATAAATATTTAACTCACACCTCCAAAAATACATCTCCCACCTTGGTGTAGTTTCATTATTCGGCTGTTACTTTGGCACCCTTGAAACTGCTTTTTTGTGTTTTGTTTTTATTTTTTTTATTTGCTGATATGTTGCTGTCTGACAATTGCTCTTATCCTCAAATGTATCACACATTCTTCAGAAGTAGGCTCTGCCTTCCATTTCTGTATTATTCCTCATCCTTCTCAGCCAACACCTGGTAAAATACATACATATCACACAATAAGGCTCAAAACTTATTGGATAGCCGCATGTAGTAGTTATGGATTTCATGGGAGCAAATAAAATCTCAATATTTAAAAACATGTCTAGTGGGATAGATGCCTCTAGACCAGAGTTTCCTAATAGCACAACATCGACATTTTGGACTACCTAGCCCTTTGTAGTGGGGGCTGCCCTATGCATGATAAGACATTTGTAATATCCTTGACCTCTATCCACTACATGGTCCAGTATCACCCCCTCTACATATATGCACCTATAAGTGAGACCAAAAATGTCTGTAGACATTCCCAACTGTCCCCTGGAAGAACCCTGCTCTTAGCCCTATACCTGTCAGAGACATTTGGATGGTCTTATACTGGACTGACACAGTCCTGAGCACAGGGATACGTGTTCAGCCTACTGGCTTATTTAAGGCTAATCCATTTTTTATGGAGAGGGAAATTTTCAGATACTGAGAAACTAAGGAACAAGACATAGAGCCTGAAAATGTAAGACCAGGTTGTCAAACATGAGGTCAGGCAACAGCCAAAATCAGGATCTATTTTGCTTCCTTCCGTCTGTGGTGTATACCCCAGAAGCAACTCGAATATTTCAATGTGTGGTTCACATGCAACTCTTTGTTCACAGGTGGAGTTGGAGGTATATGACTTCTTCTTTGAAAGGAGCGCACCCATTATGGTTCACATCTCCATCAGAACAGCAGATACAAATGCCCCACGAGTGTCCTGGAACACAGGTGAAGCTCATGTGGGGAGTGAAGCAACATAGCCCGAAGGGAAGACAAGAACGTATGTGAGTCAGGAAAGAAAGGCCGTTGTGTTTCCCTTTCACACATGAGGCAACTGAAACCCAGACAGGTTAGGGGCATCAGATGGTTGATTTGATTTTGTTTTTCCTACTGTCAGGGTAAGACATTTAAATCCAGGATTCCTGAGTCCTGGAAACAAGTTTGTTCCTCCGTGGGAGATAAGCTAAAAGGACAAATTTCACCTGGATGAAGCAAAAAAAAAGTGACTGTAATATTGAGCTATAGTTAGACTGAGAGAGAAAAAGTCGTCATTTAGAGGGGTAGAAGGAAGGCATGGACTGGAATACCCTTCACATTGTCCTTTAAGTTGGGTTCCATGGAAACCACAAGACATAAATAAGAGCTGAAACTGCTTTATTTGTTTTAAAAGAAGGCTTTGCTTTCTCTGCCTTCTATTTCTGAGTGGACTTATCATGCAATGTATATATTTAGATCAGATGTAAATATAGAATGTCAATGAAGATTTTTTCTTTTCTACTAATCTCTCCCTCCTTTCCTCTCTTCCTCCTTTTCTTCCTCCTTCCTTCCTTCCTCCTTCCTTTCTTCCTTCCTTTGTTTTTTCCTCCTCCTAAATATGCAGCATGTCTTAGCCCAGGTTCCCTAGCAACAGCCCCTGAGGCAGGTGGTATGGGTGAACCCTGTACTGAAAATAAGAGTAAGGAGAAAAGGGATGGCAAGGTGGTATGACTGAGCTGGTCACAGCTTCACAAGAAAAAGAAGCTGATGGCTTGGTGGTGCTGCTATCTCCCGGAGGAGCTGGAACCCCTGTGTGTGGGAAGAGAAAGAGTGAAGAGTCAGTCAACTTTTTCCCATGTCCTGTCTCATCATGGCCAGTTTGCCTCACTGGATGTTAACTTCCACATGTCCGAGTGTGTTACCTGGCCCCTGCTAGTAGCCACAGCCCAAACTCCATGAGTCCTGTGGTATTGAACCTGGCCACTGTCACAAGGGAGGTCACGGTAAAACCATGCCCTTGTCCCGGAAGGCAGTGAGGTAACCCGTCATATCAGAAGATGGGGCAACTCTTGTAGCTAGAAAGCTGGCAAACAGTCAAGGTCAGAAAGGAGGGGCAGTTGGGTAGACTTGAGGGGACGCATTAACGGGGCCCACCAGTACACTGTCTTCACATTTTGTCAGCTATTTCTTTAAAAAGTTCTGCTCCTTTTCAAGGGTCTCTGTAATCTGTTGGCTCCCACCTCTATTGGGTAATGGGGATGGTTGATGGTGTTACAGCTCTCTGTCTCTAACTGGAGTGCTCAGTCCACAGTCTGTATTCTTGTTCTGAGCAGCACTCGTCTCATTCCCTAGATTTCCTTCAGCAAGCTGGGTCCGAGGAGAAGGTTTTATATTGATTCTGTTGGTTGCAAACGTTTCTTCCTTATTAGAGTCTTAACTAAAATATAGCCCTCAATATAAAGTATTAGGCACTTCATGTGTAACACCATTAAACAATGTTTTAGTACGGTAGCTCTGTATTTGCATCTAAAACGACTTAACATTGTCTGTCCTGTGAGCTACCTATGAACTCATAAATGACAGTTGACCCTTGAATAGCCCATGGGGTTTTGGGTGCTAACCCTCCAGGTAGTCAAAAATCTGTGTATAACTTATGACTCCCCCCCCAACTTAACTAATAGTCTGCTGTTGACCTGAAGCCTTACTGATACTGTAGTCCATTTAAGCATATTTTGTATGTTACATATATTAGATACAGTATTCTTACAATAAAGCAAACTAGAGAAAAGCAAATGTTATGAAGAAAATCATAAGGAAGAGAAAATGCATTTATAGTATTTATTGAAAATAATCTGCATATATGTAAAAGAACTTCTGACTCTTTTGCCCACAAAATATATGGATGTAAGCTTTGAAAAACTCCTTGTGGACATTTTTGAACTAGAGATCACTGTGAACATAACATCTTTTCTTTTCTTTGGTGTTTATTTTCTGGCACCATCATGTTTCTAAAGGATATTTAATAAGAAACCAGTTGTCAAATCAGAATTAGTAGTACTGAAAGTAAAAGTATTACTGAAATCAAAGCTAAATTCCAGTTTATTGAAAAGCTTTTGAAGATACAATTTTCACTAGTTTTGTGAATGAAAATTTACTAATTTTGTTTCAAGTATGGTTGGCTTGTGGGCATGTCATAGAACTTTCCAGAACTTTTTTTTTTAAGATTTATTTTATTGTTTGAGAATAGGTGTGTGTGTGTGTGTGTGTGTGTGTGTGTGTGTGTGTGTGAGAGAGAGAGAGAGAGACAGAGAGAGAGAGAGAGAGAGAGAAGGGAGGAGGGCCCAGAGTAGTCTCCATAGTTGTTCATTTTTAGTTGTGACATGGTTTTATTCCACACAGATGGATATGGAACCATGTGGGGTGGGAACCTCACTGGGGTCTCCTGCATGGGAGGCAAGAACCTTCATTATTATCCCATCCATTACCAGGTGTGCTGTAGTTCAGCATATGGGTTTGCACTGTCCAAGGCAGGGATTCGATCCCTGGACCTCATGATTGCAAGGCAAGCACTCAATCTGCTGAGCTAGCCCAGCCATCCAGGACATTTTTATTTTGTCTTGTAGGTCTGAATCTCCTGGAGGGGCAGTCTCGGGCCATCACTTGGGAACAGTTTCAGATTGTTGACAATGATGACATTTGTGCTGTACAACTGGTCACTGTGGATGGCCTGCAGCATGGACGGCTCACAGTAAGAGGTGAGCGACTAACCTTTGTAACCTAGAGAAGAATACAAGAAGCATTTTCTCCACAAGCAAATTGTATTTGATAGGATATATGTAGCATTTCTTGGGCTCCATTTCTAAATGAATTGTCATATTCCAAAAATGTGGAGATCTTGAAACTGCTGACTTTTGTGTTAGGGTGCTTCCATCAATGGATGGCCATTTCTGGGTGGTGCCTTATGCTTAGCTCATTATGTAAAGCTCAGATGCCTTGTAGGGTGTGTTCTAAATATACTCCTTAACTGATGATCTTATCATAGTTTGAAGACAAGGTATTTCCCTCTCATTTCTCCTGAAAAACAGAAAAACATGTTTTTTATAGTACTTTGGTAATCATTTTGTTATGATTTTAGAAGCAGTTTACCATAGTTTAAAAGACATGAACTTATAAGGATTGTAGTTAAGGTTAATGGGACTAATAAAAATAATAGCCATACTTTATGAGCTCAGAAGATTTAATTCAGTTATCCTTTTAATTTGCTTAATAATAGAGCAGAAAGAGAGCTCTTAATTGTCATCATTTGTGATTAGGAAATTCTGAAATCAAAAATAAAATGATAAATTCTCTTGTCTCATTCCAAGACATTGCGAGGTCAGCTTAAGAATGGGGTGTATACAGTTGGGTGTCTGTGCTGCCGAAGTGCACACAGTATACATTTGGGTTGATGTTCAGCTGATGTAAGGGAAACCCAGCTACAGTGGCTTAAAAATTCATTATTTTTCTCATGTGACAAGTTGTTCTGAGGTTGGCATGCCATATCCATAATGCCAGAAGCTCGTTTCTACTCTGACAGGGGTCGTGAGATTGCGCTTGTACCCCTTGGCTTCTGGTCTGCATTTGAAGAAGGGAGAGAAAGAAAAAGGTTATGCCATCTAAGTTTGCTCTCTTTAACAACTTGCTCCAGGAGTATGATAGAATGACTTTTACTTATATCTCCTACCAACTCACATACTACCCCTCTGTGCATCAAAGTCTAGGGACATGATTAAAAAAAAATGATCATATTGCCATTCCAAACAGACCTACAATTCTGGTACTGAGGAAGAAGTGGGAAGTGGCTATTGGGCAAGTAGCTTACGGTGTCCATTAAACAGTGGATTCTCCATTAATTGGAACAACTGGCATGCTCAAGCTACTGGCAAAGCTTATTGCCAGTTTTTTGAGATTTTGCCGGTAGCTTTAGAATGCTGGTTGCTTGAGTTCTGGTTAGTGGAAGGTTTGCTCACATTTATCTGGCACCTACCAATCTTCATGGGTGCCAGTTAACTGAGAGTCTACTGTACTAGTGTTTAATCACTAATCCAATGAAGTATTCAATACAACCATATGAGGCACCGGCCATGAAGAGTTATAATAGTTTATGCATAGTAAAGCAATGTTTATTAATCCTTTGAAATGAAATGTAAATTGGTAGCCCATAAAACAATGCTGTTCTGGGTTCAGAGGAAGTAGAAAATCGTACAGTAGACTCTCAGTTAACCAGAACTCAAGCAATTGCCAGTTGCTTGAGAGTGCCAGGTATATTTATCTGGCATCTACCAATCCCCATGGGTGCCAGTTAACTGAGAGTCTACTGTACTAATATTTATTAAGCATTTACTTTATGTCAGATACAGTGCAAAGTATTCTATATGCTTTATCTTATATCAACTTTATGAAGTGAGATACTATCATTATTCCCACTTTCCAAATGGGGAACCTGAGACTTAGAGAAGTGAACTTGTCTGAGGTCATGTACCTAGAAAGTGGCAGAACTGGGATTTTGAACCCAGGCTATTTGATACCAGAGCTCTAGCTCTTGGCCAATAAGCCAGTGATTCTCAAATGTTAGCATGCGTTAGAGTCTCCTGGAGGGCTTGATAAACCACATATTGCTGGGCCCCACCTCCAGAATTTCTGATTCAATAGGTCTGGAGTAGAGCCTGAGAACTTCCATTTCTAACAACTTCCCCAATAATGCTGATGCTTCTGGTTTGAGACCTCCCCTCTAAGAAATGCTGCCATGTAGGATGATAACAATGACTTAAATAATCATTAACATTTATTGTAGGCTTACTATTGCTTAAGTTCTCTCATTTGTACTAGGAAGTATGAAGTAGATATTATTTCTTTCTTATGGATGAATCTCAAATAAATACCTTGCCCAAGTCCGAACAGCTAATAAGTATTACAGCCAGTGTTTAAAACCAGGTCTGTGAAGGTCCAGGGCCCACTAAGCTATCTGTTGTTTGTTCAGGCAAGGGAAGCATCGTCTGCATCTCTTACCCAAATGCCCTCTTGTCTAGTGCTGCTTTCACTGAAGGTATTGCCTTTGCACCCTCTCATTCAGTCAGCACCATCTTTGCTCTCTCCACTAGGGGGCAAAGGATTTCTCTTCACAGTGGCTGACCTTCAGGCTGCAGTCGTTCGCTATCATCACGATGACAGTGATTCCACCAAAGACTTTGTGGTCTTCAGGATATTTGATGGCCATCATAGCATCCGCCATAAGTTTCCCATCAACATCTTGCCCAAAGACGATAGTCCCCCTTTCCTCATAAACAATGTTGTGATTGAGTTGGAGGAGGGACAGACCATACTGGTCCAGGGCTCCATGCTGAGAGCTTCCGACGTAGACTCGAGTGATGATCACATCTTCTTTAATATCACAAAACCCCCTCAAGCTGGAGAGATCATGAAGAAGCCAGGGCCAGGACGGATAGGTAGGTGCTGGGCAGTTAAGATCATTTGTGTCAGAATTCATGCAGAGGTGGACATCAGGTCTATGAGGTAAGATACATTATTATCCCCATTTTGTAGAAGGGAAGCCTGAGACTTTGAGAAGCTAAGTTGCTCTATCCAAGGATGGGCATCTAGAAAGCTCTAAAGCTGGGCCTGAAGGTAACCATTACAATATGAAAAAGTAAGTTTGCCAAGTCTGATGATAGAACCAATAAGTGTGAAGAGAAATGTTTGGCCTCTTTTAGATTATTAACTAAGTACATTTCATGAATAATATTTGCTTACATTTTGTCAGAATAATTTCATGACTACTTTTAAAAGTAGTCATGAGAAGGGGAAGCCGGGATGGCGCAGTGAGTTGGGTGCTCACTTTGCAGCGCCCGGGACCCAGGATTGAATCCTGGCCCGGCCTGTGCGGACCCATGTGCTGAACTGGGGAGTGCCCCCAGTTCGGTTCTCTCTCTCTCTCTCTTTATCTCTGTCAAAAACAATAAAAAAAAAAAAAAAGAAAAGTAGTCATGAGTAACCAAATAGGGATCAAGTAGTTTGTATTGCTTAAGAGTATGTTTCTTTAAAGTATATTTTCTAATGCTAATTTCTCTACATATTTTAAGATGCATGGCAATTTTAATTTTCTGTTTTATTATTTATATTATTTATATATTATTTAAATTATTAATTTATAATATTTATACTATAAATGTATTATTTATATTATTATTTATCAAAGCTTTTTATGAAGATTTGTTGGTTCTATACAACATACTAGGTAGAGAAGACTTGGAGATAAATTCAGTATGTTTATATTCCAATGCCTGGCAGATGGATACAAAAATATTTGGTGTTTTGTGGACCCAATAGGTTATCCTGTCCCTGGCTTCCTTCAAAGGGATCTATTTAATGGCATCATTTACTATCGCCATTTTGGTGGAGAAATCTTTGAAGATTCTTTTGAATTTGTCCTGTGGGATAGCCATGAGCCTCCAAATCTCTCAATGCCACAGGTAAGAGGCCATCTTTGAACACTTGCCCAAAACCTTGTCCACAGGTGTCAGTCCTAGAAGATGTTATTAGACACTACACGAAAATAGGTTTCAAGGTTCAAATTTGAGAAACAACAGATTAAGCAAAACGAAGTCATTTTTTTGCAACATTACCTCTTTACCATTTACTTTTCGAAAGAGTTTTTTTTATAAATTTCCATCCACGTGGTATTTCCAAGGTTATTTGACCATGAGACCCTTTCATACAAAAGGCCTCACAAAATTTGCTGGCCTCATAGCACTCAAGAAAACACTGACATTTTACATGTAGTGGCTAAATGATTGGCTCTGAAGTTAGCCTGTGTTTCTCTCCTGTCATTGATACTAACTGGTTGATCTGTTTCCTCATCTGTAAAACAGGGAGTAATACAACTTCTGTACATAGTGATTGTGAGGATGACATAAAACATATAAAGTACTGAGTACTTTCTGGCACATGGCAAGTACTCAATAAATAAATTAGCTAGGGGAAGCTGGGATGGCTTGGCGGGTTAAGCATTCACTTTGCAGTCCTGGGGACCGAGGCTTAAATCCTGTGTGTGTACTGACAAGCATTTTTGTTTCAAAACCCTGCTAACTTCATTAAAATGCAGTTTTTAAAGGGCGTAAATGATGATCTAGTTTATATGATGATTGCACCTTCAGTTTGGACAAGTATTTAGTCATGGCCTATAAATAAAAGTGTGATTAAAATATTCAACAAAATTTGTAACTCTCAACTAAATGTCCAGATAGGATGATTCCTTGATGGGAGCTTTTGTGACCAGAAGGCTCCACTGACACTAAAGATTAAGCTAAAGCACAGGATTGTTTAGGTCATACTATCAGAACACTTCTTTCTATGGAGGCTGAAACCAAACATCTCCTCAGATGGGAAACAATGTAATTAAAGCAGGAAGGAAGTTACTATGCAGGAATGCCTGTCACTTCTCTCATCCTTCCCAACTGACTATTCCTACTGAGAGATCTACCTGCCTACCATCAAGTTGTCTACATATCAGCAAGAAACTCTCTCCCTCTTTCTATATGAGGTGCCGTAACTGTCATCAAATAAAGCCTCATCCACTCAGTTTGCTTTTGAAAAGTACTTCCTTTTTTATCTTTCTCTGTAGAGGGCTCTATAGAGCTTAAGCCTTAGGCGATCTTAAATCAGTAGAGAGTAATATTAGAAGCAAAATGGAGTGTACAAAACAAGGATAAAAGAAAGAAGCAGAAAGACAACCAAGGGGAAGCCGGGATGGCTCAGTGGGTTAAATGCTCGCTTTGCAGCCCTGGGGACCGAGGATCAAATCTCGGCCCCAGCCCGTGCAAACCCATATGCTGAACTGGGGTGCTTCCCATGCAGGAGGCCCCCAGCCCAGTTCCTGCCTTGCGTGGCCCCTGCCCACCTGTGTGGAACGAAACCATGTTGAAAAACTGATGATGCACAACTATGGAGACTGCTCTGGGCCCTCCCCCTTCTCTCTGTCTCTCTCCGCCTCTGTCTTTCTCTGTCTCTGTCAAAAACAATAAAATAAGTTTTTTAAAAAAGGAAAGATGACCAAGAAACAGAAGTGGAAGGGAACGATGAAATGTGGCCAGAGGAGAGAACAGGCATCCAGGGAGTGGGCATTAATCAGAAGTCGGAACTGAAATGGTGGGGTGGGGAGTGGGGTGGTGGAACTAACATTGTAGGTAGCTGCTGGGCTGAGAAACAGCACTAGGTAATCTGAAAGGAAGATGGAAATGAAGAATCATGCAGGAATGAAAGCTCAGGGCAGAGAAAGGCTCAAGAACCCAGGTTTGTATAGATGATGTAATATAGATTTGTACACCTGGGAACACTGTAATTGATATCAATCAATGTCACCCCAATAAATTTAACAATAAAAAAGTACTTTGGAAATGAAAATGAATAAAGAAGAAAGTAAAATGAGATGATTTGTAAGTATTGAAAATTAAGTAAATAGAGCAAAAAAATTTAATTTACAACTGTAGAAATGTACAGTGAAGGATAAAGTTCAGGGTTAGGCTAGGCTGTACTATTTTAAAGATTTATTTTTATTGTTTTTTGACAGAGAGAGACAGAGAGAGAGACAGAAAGAGACAGAGAGAAGGGGGAGGGCCCAGAGCAGTCTCCATAGTTGACAGTATTAGTTTTCCATATAGTTTCACTCCACAGGTGGGTGGGGGGCTGCGCAGGGCAGGAACTGGGTCAGGAGCCTCCCGCATGGGCCCCGGCAAGAACTGAACTGGGGGCACACCCCAGTTCAGCATATGGCTTCACCTGGGTCAGGACCGAGATTTGATCCTCTGACTCCGGGGCTGCAAAGTGAGTGCTTAACCTGCTGAGCCATCCCAGCTTCCCCTAGACTGTATTATTTTAATACATCAAATGTAGCAGAAATTTAAAATGTTTTGTAACCTTAAAAAAAGAAAAAAAAGAAAAAAAGAACCCAGATCTACAAGAATCTCAGGTATCAGTCCGCTGAATATCATATTATGGACATAACTCTAAGGGTCAAGGTTAGGCTTTGTCATTTTCTTTACTGATTTATCCCCTTAGAGTCTGATTCTCTACAAGTCTGTATTGTGGGTGCTTGCGGCCATAAGCGGACAGGGTGCAGGTAGGGGAAGCCAGCAAGCTAGAGCCTAACAATTGGCCTGGGCACTAGTTTTTTGCTGCTTGGGAATGGGTATTTAATAATGTCTTTGTTAGAACAAAATTTCAGTAACATGAGAATACTTTATTTCTCTATGGAGTTTCTTCAAATAGGATTTTTCTCATCCACAGACACACATGCACAGTAATTGTTTAAACATGCATAAATATGGAAAGATGTAAAGACATATCAAATTAGGAGATCATAAAGCATGTTGAAAGATGTGCCCACCAAGAATTACTGCAGGGGTGTAAAAAAAACACGCTTGTACATTCTTTTTACACAAAGAATACATTGGAGAATAAATTAGCATGGAAAATGGTCTCTTTGAAGGCACAAAAACTATTGTTTCCTTATTAAATCCAGTTTTTCAATTAAGTGGAGCCTCGCTGATCTGTACTATGGCTGGGAGGTCCCATAGAGAATTTCTGAACTTTGTAGATTAACAAAAAACTGTAATTGGAAAAAAAAAATTGTGACAGACTCCAGGAGGCTGGAAAAATGACTGTCATTGTGTTCCTTTATTTTGATGACTGGCTTTACTTTTTAATTATTGAAATGCTTCATAATAAAGTAGTAAATATGCTGTACACTTTTGTAGCAATAACGAATGATGGAGACAGGCAATTATTTTTTTAACTCCTCCTACCAAGTACTCGTAGTGCTATCAGCTATCTTATTTGATCCTGACAACATTTCACTATAATAGCCAATGTTATTATTCCCAGTGTACAGAAAGAAAAACTAATCCCAAAGGGGTTCAATGATTTGCCAGCTTGTGTAGGTCGTGTTTCTACAAGAAAATTAACATTTAAATAATGACATTCCAGTATTTTCTAGGTATAGCATACATAGTAAAAGCTTAGCCATTTTGTAGTTTGTGCTTTGTACGGTATGTCATTTTAAAAAGGAGTTCTTTTCATTTTCAAATTGGGTATTGTGCACACTGTTATTGACAAAATTGTCATTGCTAATCTGTTTCAATAACGTTATTAAATTTTTTTTTTTAAGATTTATTTTATTGTTTTTGACAGAGAGAGAGATAAAGGGAGAAGTGGGAGGGCCCAGAGCAGTCTCCATAGTTGTATGTCATCAGGTTTTGACATGGTTTTGTTCCACAAGGGTGGGCAGTGGCCGCACTGGGGGGTAACCAGGCTGGGGGCCTCCCACATGGAAACCACACCGCAGTTCAGCACATGGGTCTGTATGGGCCGAGGCTGGGATTCAATCCTTGGTCCTTGGGGCTGCAAAGTGAGTGCTTAACCCACTGAACCATCCTGGCTTCCCCAACATTATTAAATTTATTAAAAGATTAAATTAATTACATGTATTAAAATAAATCAAAACCAGGGTAAAAATACCCATCATACAAAACAAATGTACCATTTAAAAAGACAGTGATTGCTTTCTCACATGAATTGTGGGTTTATTGGAAGAAAATGTGATGATAAAAGCCATTTGTCAAAGCCTCCTTGCCCTCCAACAGTCTCTAAATGTCTATCATATTGATGCATTTAGTTAACTTAACACTGATGAAGTGCTTCCTATATACAAAATATTGTGCCAGATGTTATAGAGCTATAGAGATGAAAATAGTTTTTATTGAGCACCTATATGCCAGACATTTTATCTACATAGTGATATTTAACTCTCATAACAACTCTGAGGTTGTCAGTATCATGTTTAACTTACATACAATAAAATTAGGTAGCATTTAAAACATTTGAGTGTCTTGTTCAAGATCAATAGCTACTAAGTGACATACTCAGGAATTTAACTGTCTGTTCACTGCCAAATTCTTGTGGTTTGTACTATACTATGAGCCTCCTCTTATGGAATTTTCAGTCTAGGAGAGACTGACATGGAAACTACTAATAATGCAGGATGATAAAATAATATTTGTTGAGGGATCAGAGACATTCAGAAATAATTAATTCCAGCTGAGAAATTGAGGAAAGTTTCAAGAAGAGCCCTCAATTATAAGAAAAGCTTGGGATAAAGCAGGAGACAAGCATTGCAGATTGAAGAAACAAGAGGCAAAGTAGCATGCTTGTGGGCATGGACTCAGATCTTCATGTGCAACTGGAGTATCGGATTAGTGTTGAAACGAGTAAAAGATACAGTAGTAAAACAGGCTGTCAAAACTGGAGGGTTACATGCATTTTATCATCTGCTAATCCTTATGGGGGCCTCCCACGTGGGAAGCTCACCCCAGTTCAGCATGTGGGTCCGTATGGGCCAGGGCCAGGATTTGATCCTGGGTCCCCTGGGCTGCAAAGTGAGCACTCAACCCATTGAGCCATCCCAGCTTCCCCTTTGCTCACATTCTTAACAGCTCTTGTATCATTTCAGTGGAGGTATTAATATATTGTAAGTGACGGTTTTAGAAAATCATCAAAAATCACAGTGGCTTGTGGGATGTTTTCTTTGGTGTCTTTTTTGGCATTTTAAATTAATGATACAGATCATTTCTTTCCAGGTGGTGACAATCCATATCACTCCCGTGGATGACCAGCTTCCAAAAGAGGCACCTGGAGTTTCTCGGAATTTGGTTGTCAAGGAAACTGAGGTGGCCTACATAATGAAGAAACATCTACATTTCATAGATACAGAATCGTATGACAGGGAGCTGCTCTATACAATAACAACTCCTCCATTTTTCTCCTTCCGACCCAGGTATCTCTATGAAAAGTCATCACCTGGGCTGTTAGTAAAGCGTTCTGTTCAAGAACTGCAGAGTCAAAAGTGTCAGTCTATAATACTGTGGTTCAATTGCTTTCTTGGTCAGATATGAATTTACATTCAATTCAGCATTTAATCTCAAACTTTCAGAAGCTGTATTAATTAGTAAGTGACCAGTACCTTGTAATGTCTTCAGCTTAGGTAGGCTTAAACAGTTTTTAATCCCTTTCCTCAAAAGAATACTTCTTTTTAGTAAAATTTATTGAGTCTTTGTAACATTATTTTTAGGTATCACAGGCCACAAAATGGTCATATTCTAGGATTCCAATTCAGAAAAGTGGCACGAATATACTTTAGTCTCTTATCAGGTATGTGATAGCGAGGAAACATTTTTAGGATACGAATATGATGATTCTCTTTCATGATGTTAAAGCAGAAAGTATTGTACTTAACATTTTGCATTTAATGGTGAGAATGGCATTGAAGAGATTGAACTTAAGGCTATAACACCCCAACATAAAGAGGGAATAGAAAGATGAAACACTTGATTTCTTCCCAAGATGAGTTTTTTTTTTTTTTAAATTGATTGTAGGATGTTTGACTTAATTTTTGTTGCCTGGAAAATAAGTTCTATATTTCTCTTTAGACACTTGGATGCTGGGAAACTATTCATGGTGGACAGCATCCCAAAGCTAACCAAAAATCCTGCAGCCCTGGACCTGAAGTCATTCACTCAGGTAGGAAGGGTGTTGTGCTGAGCTGTTGAGGAATATGGTAACAGTGCCTCTGAGAAGTCATGGTGCTCCAAGTATTGCACTTGAAGATGTTGACCTTGGATATCTGTTATGAATGCTTGATGTCCTTATTCTTTCTGCTTTACATTTGCATGAAGCATGTGACATCTATTTGACAACGCTTGATCAGCCTGGATATGATTTCAAAATCTTATTCTAATTCAACACAGACTTTTGCCTTGTTTTGCCAGCCACAGGATTGTGATTTATGGACCTAAATTCACCAAAATTCAGTTTCTACCACATTTAGTTTCTCTAATATCCTACTATATTAGTGTGCTTGAGCTGCCGTAGCAAAGTGCCGCCAACTGAGTGGCTTAAAACAACTAAAATTCATGGTCTCACAGTTCTGAAGCCTAGATATCTGATATCAAGGAACTGGCAGGCAGGGCAAGCTTCCACGTGGGAGGCCCCTGGTTGAGCCTCTGCCCAGAGGGGGCATGACTCCCATGGTAGAGGTCCCTGACCCAGTTTCTGTCCTGTGCGGCCCCTCGCCCACCTGTGTGGAATGAAACTATGTCAAAAAACTAATAATGTACAACTGTGGAGACGGCTCTGGGCCCTCCTCCCTTCTCTCTGTCTGTCTCTCTCTCTTTCTCTCTGTCTCTCTCTCTCGCTCTATCTCTCTATCTCTCTGTCAAAAACAATAAAATAAATCTTATATATATATAAAAAAAAAGTAGCTGGCAGGCCCACACTGTTTGTGAAATCTCATAGGGAAATCCTTCCCTGCCTCTTTCGTCGCTTCTGGTGGTTTGCCAGCAATCTTTGACAATCACTGACTTATAGATGTATTGCTCCAACCTCTGCCTCTGTCATCCCATGGCCACCTTCTTCCTGTTGGCCTCTGTTCTCTTATTATAAGTTTACCAGTTACAGTAAAGGCCCACTCTTCTCCACAATGTCCTTGCCTAACTTCACTAATTACAACCTCAGCAACATTATTCCCAAATAAGGTCACATTTTGAAGTATGGGGGTTAGGATTTCAAGATAGGCTTTTGAGAGGACACAATTCAACCCATAATATCATTTACCTTCCCAAATTCTTATCAGTCCTCTCCCTACTCCTGTGTAATCTACTCTTTTGATCCCATAGAGGTTATAGTAATGCTGATGAGTGCTTAGACAATAACTATCTCTATGGTTTGGGGCTAATTATGTGTAATCTCACTGTAGTTAGAAGGTGTAAATGAATATGTCAGCTCCATCTGGTAAGTACTATTATTTTATCATTTTATTCATTTTATAAATGTGGAAAAAGAGGCCTAGCAAGTGCAAGTAGATTGACTAATATTTCACAGCTACTAAAAGTAATAGAGCTTACACCTGAGTTCTACTTACCGGTATAGTAGAGCTGGGTTAAAAATCAAGTCTCTTGCCTTATGGAGTTGGCTGGCTTCAGGCACTTGATATATTTACTTAATTTCTTTGTCATTATTCCTCCTGATTATTAGAAAAGGAGACTTATAAAATCGACCTCTTTGGAATCTTCAAGTTGATGATGGTGGCATTTACAAAATGTGATCTCATTCATCACGATGTTTTTTTCAGATGTAGATCCCTGGCAATCTCTGATTCTTAAAAATTGGCACCCATGTGTCCATCTCAATTTTCCTTTTAGGATGCCGTGAACTATATGAAAGTGGCCTACATGCCACCGATGCATGACATAGGCCCCCATGTCCAACACGTCCAGTTCACGTTTTCTGTCAGTAACCAGCACGGCGGCACTTTGCACGGGATTTGCTTTAACATCACGGTTCTTCCTGTGGACAACCAAGTTCCTGAGGTACGTGCAATACGAAGGACGCAAAGGAGGGAGGACCTGAGGGGAGCAAGGAAAGGCTGGGAGACTCATTAGGAATGCTGACTTTTCTTTAGGGTGGTTTAAAGAGCCTTTCTTATTATCCAGCTACAGTGTAGCTGGAAACCATAGGGGAGAGTATCTTTCCCTTCCCATGAGACTGTCTATTTAAGAGGTAAGATTTCCCAGTTGTTGAATTTGGCGTTCTTTTCAGAGTTTTATAAAAATTCTCTTTCCTTTTCTCTCCTTTCTGCTGAGTTTCACGTACTGACCAGGGGAAGGGGATTAAATTAGGGCTCTTTTTGCAACCAAAAGGGCTTATTGGCTCTCACCACAAGCCCCCTCTGCTACTATGTAATCTAAAGAAGCTTTTAATTTTCCTAAACTGAACCAAGATGGGACCTTCCATTCTGTCCCAAACTCTTCAGTGCTTATGTAAGCTTTAAAGCACTGAGGTCTCTCATTAAAACTGAACCACAAAGGTGATGCCATCTTGTGTATCTTAGATGAGAGGCTGGGGTTCATACTGAGAGTTAGTTCCATATCCTGCCTCTTCTCCATCAGAAAGCTAAACTTAATTAATGTGGCTATTTCTGGGCTCATTTTACCCCCTACGCCCCCCAAGAGGTGGAAAGAGGAAGTAAGATTACCCATCCATTAGGAACCTTGGTGGACAAGAATCTACACATGTCTCTTCGCTAAGGTCACCTTCTCAGGTAGCTACCTGGAAGGTAGCCAGGAAAGTGCTGATGTTCGCTTGCTTGCTCACTGCTCACCATCTCTACACCTGACCAAGGTGGTGGAGTTGAGGTCTCACCCCGAGGCACCAAGGATCTTACTCAACCCACACAGCTGGGGTTGGGTAAAAACCAATAACAAAAATCAACATTTAAAAATAGCGAGTGGCCAAGACTTACAAATCAGGAGGTTTCATATCAAGTCTAGATTTCTGGCTTCTGTTGAAAATTTGGGAGCGTTGGCAACACTGGGCCTACACTACCCATGGCAACAGTGGGACAAGGCATCCTTCCCAGTCACCAAAGACCCCACCCAACTCAGCACAGTCATTTACATCATGATCTGACCCCTCAGGCCTGTAAGCTTTGCATTTTTTGGTAGAAGATACACCAAAAAACTCATATAGAATAATCTAAACTGTATTCTTTGACTTTTTCTCCATCAGGAACCAGATCACCTACTCTGGAGAGAAAATAGTTTAGAAATATGGTTAATTTTATTAGATTTTACTTAGACTGTCCTTTTCTATGTATGAGATAGAGGCCTAAAATAGCCCAGCATCTAAAAACCTAAAGCTTTTTCTAGAACAATCATGGAGGAATAGCCTTCTATTCAAAGCAGTTCAAGTCTCTTGCCAGAGGAAGGTGATCTGTGGAGAAAGCCAAAAAGGATGGTGTGAACAGTTACTGCCTTCATTTGAAGGTAAATCGAATAGTTGTGAGGACTTGGAGCTAAAGAGACATGGTGGCTTCTGTCTTTTCTACAGTGTGTGAGACAAATGAAATCATACCTTAGTGAACTGAGAAGAGTAGAAATAAAATTAAATGAGTAGAATCAGTAAAAGCAGTCACTAGAGTAGATCCCTGATATCAAATACCCACAGATGGTGGGGCTGAGTGATAACCATAGGGGACCTTGACACCATGTTAACCCGAGGTCCCAGGACCCTAAGCACAGGGTTTGGGCAGGAGCTGAAACATTCATGGTTCATGAATGGGACCAAGGTGGCTGCCGCTGCCTCCTCCTCCTCCCCCTCCCCTCCTCTCCTTTCCTTCTCCTCCTCCTCCCTCTCCCCTCCTTTCCTCCCCCTCCCCTCCTCTCCTCTCCTCCTCCTTCTTCTTTCTCCTCCTCCTTCCTCCTCCTCCTTCTTCTTCCTCCTCCTCCCCCCTCTCCTCCCCCTTCTCCTTTCTTCCTCTTCCCCTTCTCCTCCTCCTTCTCCTTCCTTCTTCTTCAAGTTACTCTCTCTATATATTTATATAAAATATTTAAAAATTATCTAAGATTGCAAAGTGTATTTCTTGGACCATTAACTTCTTGGGATATGAATCGATGCAACGTAGGAAACAGTGAGGCTGCAGACATGGACCTTGTTTCAAAGACAGTACTTCTCTTTAAATGAATGCTCCCTTTATTTTTTTCTGTTCCCAACATTGAACATGTACGTTGAGCAAAATGAGAGTGAGGCCCTTGGGGAAGGAGGGGGGTGAGGGGGGGTTGCTTTTATGTTTTCTTTTGCTGGGAGTAGTTTATTAAAGAGTAGAGGGTGGTTTGTCTCATAATGACTATGATCCACAGGACTGCCCTTGGGACATCCATGGATCTTCTGGCAGCTGTGTCCTGGTGGGCAGGAAGCTGGAGCAGGGCTCTGAGTAGGGGCTGCAACTTCTCTCACTTCCCTCTCCCAGCCTGTTCCTTGCCCCGTCCTGTGTACCAACTCTTTCCTTTGGGAACAGTCTCCTTTCAGGGAGCAACAGCTGATCTGAGGAGAGTTTCTCTTCCTTGGAGAGTGCTGTGTCCTCAATTGGCAGGACAGCCAGCCCAGACCATCTGTAAGGGGGCCCCAGAGCATACTACTTGGTCCTCCAACTCTATCTGCTTGCTTTGCTTCTGTAAAGGAATACAAACTTAGGAAAATGCTACGTTAAACAAAATTAACATATT